>VMRK01000240.1:0-24367 GCA_016801395.1 Leptodermis oblonga
AGGATGATATCATGAATATGAGTTGGTCTCCCATGAAACAGCTATATGTATGAGATACTGTTCACGTAAACAATACGCTCACTTTTTAAAATTATACTTGAACAAAATAAAATTGATATTTGTTAGCATGAACGTAGCATTGATACTTTTCAGGAGTATTACTGATACTTTGTTTTGTTCGGATATCACTTTAATAATAAAAACCTGAAAATTTCATTTCATTATTTTAAACACAGATGAGCAATATTTCATCAGTGAAATCTGATGGGCCACAATTTCTGAATTTTGTGTGGACAAAAAAGAAATCTATGTCAGAAGGCTTTTAAAAAAGTGCACAAGTCAATTTATATGAAAATTTGATATATTATAATTATTTTTTATTTTGAATATGACTTTTTATTATTTAATTATATTTTTTTATATTTTTAATACATTTTTTAAATTATAAAACTAATATTTTAAAATTATATTTCCAAAATTATTTTCAAAACATCATAAAAACAATGCCTTAAATCAATGTGTTTTTCTCATAGTCAAAACTGCACATTCTCATATTTTCTACTCAAGAAGAAGAAAACAAGGCCTTGTTTAGTAAGTTAACTCAAGTCATGGTTTGAGATCACTTTTGATTTTATAATAGTTTTTCATCATTTTCAATAAGTCTTTTTACATTTTTAATAAATTTTTTTATATTTTCAACATACATTTTTTACATTTCTAATATAATTTTAATATTATAAAATTAAAAATTATTTCAAACTATGACTTGAGTTAACTTACCAAGCAGGGCCTCTCGTGTTCCTCTATGAGTTCTATCCCTTACATTACTTTTCGAGCATATTGACAAAAATTAATCATATTGACTCTGACTCTCTCGCATCTTCTATTGAAAGAAGATGTGGAGTTGGAGGTAAATTCAGGTTGATCTTGTTACGTCTCTCTTGAATTTTTTTTATAACATTTTTTAAAGTAATGAAGGATGTTCAAATTCTCCATCCATTTAATCGGCTATTCTCAAAAATAAAAAATAAAAGAATGTGGGGGTGGAGGAAAATGAAGAAGATGTTAGGAAAAACACCCCAGGATCTTTGAACCACTTGTTGGAAGAGATATTCCAACAAGAAACATTACAGCATAATTGAAAACAGAAAAGAAAAACAAACAACAGATTTAACGTGGTTCGATCTCAACAGATCTACTCCACAGAACTACTGACTACTTTTTCATATATGATAATCAAACAATAGAAGAGTTTACAATGTACACCCTCAACATACAAAGTCTCTCACCCTCTATTCTATTATCACTCCCCCTTTCGATCTCATGGTCAAAGGCATAAGCAAGAACACACATCTCTTATGGCCTTAGAACAACCTACAAACAACATCGTCTTCATCGGAAGCATAGGCAGGAACATCAATCATCTCCTATGACTTCGCAACGACTTACCAACGTCAACGTCGGAGACATAAGCAGGAATCTTCATCATCTCTTATGAACTCATGGCGGCCCTTCATCTCTCACTTGCCCGAAGGCCTTCCCTCTACACCCCGCCTGGGTGGATGCTTTCTATTTAGCATACCCTATTCTATTACAAAACTCACATATTTATAATAGAAAGAAGCAAACCCAAATGAGCTCAGATTAATTACCTGGCTCAATACAAATTCTATTAGGAATTTAAGGAGATAACCCAACAAATTTTCCTTCGACTCAAAGTCTTACATACACCAGCATCGTTGACAATAACTTCCGTCCGTCTTCTTCTGCAAAACTAAACTTCATTGGCTCCCTTGCCTTCACAATTCTTGATCGTCAAATTCGTTCTTTTCCCGACTCACAAAACAAAGACTAACTTGATTATATAATTTAATCCATTTGTGTTAGCAACATCACAGCATCAAAGCACACAAACTAATCAAGTCCTTTTTCTTTGGTTAATAGTCGGACCCACACCTTCAATTACTTGACCTCACTAGGTTAACCACAAACTTCCAGTCAGCCACCACAACTCCATTCTTTTCTTTCATTGTCGCCGACTTCACTAGAGCAATTCACGGCAAGTTTCTTTTTCTCTTTTTTTTTTTTTTTTCTTCTTCCTTGTTTTCCTTTTCTGCTTCTTGCTAATGATTTTCTTCCTTCTTACTTCTGTTGGCCCCAGGCTCTGATACCACTTGTTAGGAAAAATACCCTCAGGATCTTCGAACCAATTGTTGGAAGAAATATTCCAATAAGAAACACTACAGCGGAATTGAAAACAGAAAAGAAAACTACTCAATAGATTTAACGTGGTTCGATCTCAACAAATCTACTTCACAGAACTACTGACTACTTCTTCATATATAAGAATCAAACAATAGAAGAGTTTACAATGTACACCCTCAACATACAAAGTCTCTCGCTCTCTATTCTATTATCACTCCCGCTTTCGATCTCGTCGTCAAAGGTATAAGCAGGAACACACATCTCTTATGGTTTCATAATAACCTACCAACAACATCGTCTTCATAGGAAACATGGACATGAACATCAATCATCTCCTATGAATTCGCAACGACTTACCAACGTCAACGTCGAAAACATAAGCAGGAATCTTCATCGTCTCTTATGAACTCACGACGACACTCCATCTCTCACTTGCCCGAAGGCCTTCCCACTACACCCCGTCTTGGTGGATGTTTTCTATTTAGCATACCCTATTCTATTACAAAGCTCACATATTTATAATAGAAAGAAGCAAACCTTAATGGGCTCAGATTATTTACCTGGCCCAATACAAATTGTATTAGGAATTAGAAAACAATTTGTTGGGTATCTCCTCAAATTCCTAATACAATTTGTATTGGGCCAGATAATTAATCTGGACCCATTAGGGTTTGTCTTTTCTATTAGAAATATGTGAGATTTGTCATAGATTAGGGTATGCTAAATAGAGAGCATCCACCCAGACGGGGTGCAGGTAGATACAAGGCCTTCGGGCAAGTAGAGATGATGTGTCATCGTGAGTTCATAAGAGACGATGAAGATTCCTGCTTATGTCTAAGTCGTTGTGAAGTCATAGGAGATGATTGATGTTTCTGCCTATGCTTCCGATGAAGATGAAGACGTTGTTGTTGGTAGGTTGTTCTGAGGCCATAAGAGATGTGTGTTCCTGCTTATGCCTTCGACGACGAGAACGAAAGGGGACGAGATCGAAATGGGGAGTGATAATAGAATAGAGGGTGAGAGACTTTGTCTGTTGAGGGTGTACATTGTAAACTCTTCTATTGTTTGATTTTCATATATGAAGAAATAGTCAGTAGTTCTGTGGAGTAGATTTGTTGAGATCGAATCACGTTAAATCTGTTGTGTTCTTTTCTTTTCTCTTTTCAATTCCGGTGCAGTATTCTTGTTGGAATATTTCTTTCAACAAGTAGTTTAAAGATTATGAGAAGGTATTTATTCCTAACAAGTGGTATCATAGGCAGGGCCAGAAGTCAGGAGGAAGACAATCAAGAGCGAGAAGCAGAAAAGGAAAACAATAAATCGAAGATGAGCTGCTCGGCTGATTACGGAAAGGGGAAGTTGATCAAGTTTGTTTTGAGAAAAAAAAACAAAAGGGGTAGAAATTGAGCGGCTGAATGTTTGCGTTTAACCTAAAGGGTAAAAACGGTTGTGGCCCCAAGCTGAAGGTGAAGTTATTTGGTTGACATTGGTGATGAACAGATGATGTGCTTGATCAAATAAAATCGAAATTGTTATACGCAGTAACCGTTTTACTATTTGTAGTAACATTCCCTTTTGAAAAGTCTATTTTACCCTTTAGCTAAAAAAAAAATACCGCACAATATTTGATTTTATAGTCAAAAGTACGATCCATATTACACGGTATGTAAATAACCTACACATTTTTTCGAATAAAGAAGATTTTTTGGCCTAAAAACGGGATAAAATTTTGCGAAAATACCGCCCAATTTTCTGAGAAAATACCGCCCAGCTGGGCGGTATTTCTCTGGGCGGTATTTCTCACAGTGAGCGGTATTTTCCCAATGTTCCTGTGAATAGTATGAAATTTTATGAAATTTTTTTTAATACTTAAGGGTAAAATAGACTTTTCACACGGAAATGTTACTGCGTTTAGTATGCCTCAATAAAATAAATAATCAAGTTTTTGGTTTTGCATGGGCCCGCAGTTTTTGAGAATTTTTTTGTAAGTAAGTTGATTTATGTGTATTAGTTTTCCTCATGCGGTGGATCCAATAAGATGGGTGATCAAGCTCCGTGGATTTGATTGTGCGCGGCAGAGAACGAAGTTCAGCTTTGCGGATGAAGATGGAAGTTCACGATGTTGGTGTATTTAGGAGTTTGAGTCAAGGGAGGATTTATTGGGTATCTCCTTAAATTTTTAATACAAATTGTATTGGACCAGATAATTAATCTGGGCCCATTAGGGTTTGTCTTTTTTATTATAAATATGTGATATTTGTAATAGATTAGGACATCCTAAACAGAGAGCATCCACCCAGACGGGGTGCAGGTAGAGAGAAGGCCTTCAGGCAAGTGAGAGATGAGGTGTCGTCGTGAGTTCATAAGCGACGATGAAGATTCCTGCTTATGTCTCCGACGTTGACGTTGGTAAGTCGTTGCGAAATCATAGGAGATGATTGATGTTCCTGTCTATGCTTCCGATGAAGATGAAGACGTTGTTGTTGGTAGGTTGTTCTGAGGCCATAAGAGATGTATGGTCCTGCTTATGCCTTTGACGACTAGAACGAAAGGGGACGAGATCGGAAGGGGGAGTGATAATAGAATAGAGGGCTAAAGACTTTGTATATTTAGGGTGTACATTGTAAACTCTTGTATTGTTTGATTCCCATATATGAAGAAGTAGTCAGTAGTTCTGTGGAGTAGATCTGTTGAGATTAAACCACGTTAAATCTGTTGTGTTCTTTTCTTTTATGTTTTCAATTCCACTGCAGTGTTTCTTGTTGAAATATCTCTTCTAACAAATGATTCAAAGATTCTGAGAGGATGTTTATTCCTAACAGAAGATGGAGTGAGTTGGTAGAGAAAAGGTTGAGAAAGAAATTCAAGGAGAGGGGTCCGACATGCACATTGAGGAGGGGTCCTCCAACTGTGTGGTTTGGGTTTCTTTTGTTTGGGTTGATATCCAGAAAAAAAAAAAAAAAAAAAAAAAAGGTACAGAATTTAATACTGTATATTCTGAAATTGGGAGGAATGGAGTATCTATTATAATACTGGTGTTATTTATGATGTTTTAAAAACGAATTTAAAAACATGATTTGAAAAAATAGTTTTGTAATATAAAAAATGTAAAAAATTATATTAAAAATAATAAAAAATAATTATAATATATTAAATTTAGTTTGAGAAAAAAAAAACAAAAGGGGTAGAAATTGAGCGGCTGAATGTTTGCGTTTAACCTAAAGGGTAAAAATGGTTGTGGCCCCAAGCTGAAGGTGAAGTTATTTGGTTGACATTGGTGATGAACAGATGATGTGCTTGATCAAATAAAATCGAAATTGTTATACGCAGTAACCGTTTTACTATTTGCAGTAACATTCCCTTTTGAAAAGTCTATTTTACCCTTTAGATAAAAAAAAAATACTGCACAATATTTGATTTTATAGTCAAAAGTACGATCCATATTACACGGTATGTAAATAACCTACACATTTTTTCGAATAAAGAAGATTTTTTGGCCTAAAAACGGGATAAAATTTTGCGAAAATACCGCCCAATTTTCTGAGAAAATATCGCCCAGCTGGGCGGTATTTCTCACAGTGAGCGGTATTTTCCCAATGTTCTTGTGAATAGTATGAAATTTTATGAAATTTTTTTTAATACTTAAGGGTAAAATAGACTTTTTACACGGAAATATTACTGCGTTTAGTATGCCTCAATAAAATAAGTAATCAAGTTTTTGGTTTTGCATGGGCCCGCAGTTTTTGAGAATTTTTTTGTAAGTAAGTTGATTTGTGTGTATTAGTTTTCCTCATGCAGTGGATCCAATAAGATGGGTGATCAAGCTCCGTGGATTTGATTGTGCGCGGCAGAGAACGAAGTTCAGCTTTGCGGATGAAGATGGAAGTTAACGATGTTGGTGTATTTAGGAGTTTGAGTCAAGGGAGGATTTATTGGGTATCTCCTCAAATTTTTAATACAAATTGTATTGGACCAGATAATTAATCTGGGCCCATTAGGGTTTGTCTTTTCTATTATAAATGTGTGAGATTTGTAATAGATTAGGACATTCTAAACAGAGAGCATCCACCCAGACGGGGTGCAGGTAGAGAGAAGGCCTTCAGGCAAGTGAGAGATGAGGTGTCGTCGTGAGTTCATAAGCGACGATGAAGATTCCTACTTATGTCTCCGACGTTGACGTTGGTAAGTCGTTGCGAAATCATAGGAGATGATTGATGTTCCTGTCTATGCTTCTGATGAAGATGAAGACGTTGTTGTTGGTAGGTTGTTCTGAGGTTATAAGAGATGTATGGTCCTGCTTATGCCTTTGACGACTAGAACGAAATGGGACGAGATCGGAAGGGGGAGTGATAATAGAATAGAGGGCTAAAGACTTTGTATATTTAGGGTGTACATTGTAAACTCTTGTATTGTTTGATTCCCATATATGAAGAAGTAATCAGTAGTTCTGTGGAGTAGATCTGTTGAGATCAAACAACGTTAAATCTGTTGTGTTCTTTTCTTTTATGTTTTCAATTCCACTGCAGTGTTTCTTGTTGAAATATCTCTTCTAATAAATGGTTCAAAGATTCTGAGGAGATGTTTATTCCTAACAGAAGATGGAGTGAGTTGGTAGAGAAAAGGTTGAGAAAGAAATTCAAGGAGAGGGGTCCGACATGCACATTGAGGAGGGGTCCTCCAACTGTGTGGTTTGGGTTTCTTTTGTTTGGGTTGATATCCAGAAAAAAAAAAAAAAAAAAAAAAAAAGGTACAGAATTTAATACTGTATATTCTGAAATTGGGAGGAATGGAGTATCTATTATAATACTGGTGTTATTTATGATGTTTTAAAAACGAATTTAAAAACATGATTTGAAAAAATAGTTTTGTAATATAAAAAATGTAAAAAATTATATTAAAAATAATAAAAAATAATTATAATATATTAAATTTAGTTTGAGAAATAAAAAAACAAAACCAAGGCCCAAATGGAGTATCTAGTATCTATTATACTAAAAGCAAAGCAAGAGTACAGTTGAATGACTGAAATTCAATAATCTTTTTTCACCAAATTGAAATTATTATCATTACAAGGAAGAAAAGCTTCAGATGGAAAGGTGGAGCCTGGAGACTAGTGGGGGCAGGAGCCCACGTGTGGCTGTGGACGGCTGGGCATATGTCCCACCTCTCAACCTTTGCAAAGGGGACCATGCTTAACGTTGGATAAATTTCAAGAGTATTTATAATTTTGCGCAACTAAAAATTCAAATATAAGAGGGGACAATAAATGAAAAAAAAAATTGTATTGCATATAATGTAATAATATTAATATAAATTATTGACAATAGTACCAATTTTTTTCATTTCGGAAAAATAGGAAAAAAGAAGAAGAATGTGAGCAATAGTAATAAGTGATGATAATTTATAAATTTAATTGACAAAAGATAACATTAATACTTGGTCTACTTTATATTACTATCTCCGTTTCATTAGAAGAGTTTTCTTGAAACAGAGGGAATGTTAAAAATAGAAGGACATACATTCTTGTTAAGGGCCTAGTATACTCCACTCTTTCCAAAAGTAAGAATATCATTTCATAATGAATTTCGTTGCTATTATTATTTTTACTTTTATTTTTGGCGTCAACTAAATTACAAAATCGAAAAGAAAAGGATAACGTTATAGAAGGGAAAAAAAAAAAAAGAGGGAAAAACTAAGAGAAAACAAATACATATGTATATTACTGATCTTTTGTTTCAATTATATTATTATATTTTTCATAATTTATTTGTAATTTCGCATATACATGTTTGTCTAGGAATAGAGAAAGGGAGGCATCCAATATAGGGCTTGTTCTTTATAATGTTATAAAATATGATTTTAGAAAATAATTTTATAATGTAAAAAGTGTATTGAAAATATAAAAAAATATAACTAAATAGTCAAAAATTATATTAGAAATAATATAAAATAATTATAATATATTAAATTTCCTTTATAAATATAAAACAAAAGGATTTTTTTACCTAAATATTCATTTTGGGGGAAAAAATTACCAAAACAAACAAAAAAAAATTGAAATTCCCAAACTATAGAAAACGAAGTTGGGAGATTCGTTTTCATTTGAAAACGAATTTCCCAACTTCGTTTTCTTCCAAACTAACCAAAAAAAAAAAAAAGAAAAATTCTTTTGAAAACGAATTCACGGAATTCGTTTTCAAAAGAAAACGAATTTCATGCATTCGTTTTCAAAAGGAATTTTTGTTTTTTAGTAATTGCTAATTACTAAAATGATTTTTTCTTTTTAATTTTTTCTTTTTTGTTAATAAACACATAATTAATTTTTTCTTTTTTTTTTATTAATTTCATTAAGAAACGAATTTCACTAAAATGATTTTTAAAATAAATAAAAATAATTATATTTAAACAAATTTTTTAAAAATTAAATAATTATTTTCATTGAAAACGGTTCACCAACATATTTCTAAGTTTTTATTCATTTTTAAAAAATAAATATTATTTAATAAAAAATAAATTTTAGGGTTTTCGAAACGAACCCCCGTAAATCGTTTTTGAGTTGTTATAAAAAATTTCTAAGTTTGTCTTCTTTATTCTTTCCATTTTCTATGTTATCGCGCCTGCCTAATCCCACTAGTATTCATTATGTAAGCTTATTTAAACTAAAAACAATTAAAAATGAAAACATCAATATCGGTCTAATGTTATTTCTCTTTAAGAGAAACGAATTTATGAGTTTTGTTTTTAATGGAATTAATTATTTTTAAAACATAAATGTGTGACTAAATTTTTAAAGATAAATAAATTCCCCAAATTCATTTATACAGAGATTTTATGTATTTCAAAAAATGTCGTAAATTATTTCTTCTAAAATTTTATTAAATTACAATTTAAAATTTCAGTTATATAATTATATTTTATTTTTTTCATTATAACTCAAAAATGAATTATGGAGGTTCTTTTGAATTAATGAAATTAATAAAAAAACAAAAAAGGAAAAAATTAATTTGAAATTAATTAATAAAAAAAGAAAATGAATTCACGGAATTCGTTTTCTTTGAAAAACGAATTCCGTGAATTCGTTTTCTTTGAAGATTTTTTTTTTAAATTTTTTTTTTGTGTTATTCTTGAAGAAAACGAAGTTGGGAAATTCGTTTTCAATGAAAACGAATCTCCCAACTTCGTTTTTTATACTTTGGGAATGAAAAAAAAAAAATTGTCTATTTTGGTAATTTTTTCCCCCAAAATGAATATTTAGGGAAAAAATCCTAAAACAAAACCAAAACAAAAGGTAAAATGGAATGGGTCAAAGGTTAAAACTAAGGCAAAACAAAAACATATATTATAAATTTATAATCATAAAGTACATCACAACAGAACACAACACAACAGTCTGTTGCCTGTCCATCGCAAGGGGGAATATCCCTAAATGGAAGCATCTAAAACAATACTATAACTTACCTAATCGTATCTCCATAACCATCATATAAGACGAAGGAGTTTCTAATCTACATTGAAAATTACAAAGAAGGATAACCCTAGAAGATTGACTTGAACGAACTAACGACCCCTCCTGCTCGAACCATGGTTGTAAAGTTTGGCGAAAACGGTGATGAAGATTCCAAACAAGAACACTGCCCAACACACAACCATTAGCGGGGTGGGAAGAGCACCGGCAATTGCCGCCACAAGAGCTATGGAGGCAAAGAAAATCCCGACGTGGACCGCTGAGCCCGAAGCCTGGGAGTAAATGGGGGATGTATACAGACACCATGAAAGCGGTGAAGGAGATTACCAGAGCCGTGTACACCATCTGGGTCCTCTTGGTCAGTGGAGCTGCCGTCTGGACAGCTTGCAGAACTGTACTAATGGCGGCGAAGCAAACTCCGGTCACGACTAAGGCCGGTATCATCGGATCGTAATTATCAGCATCTACGTGATGATCACCTTCACTTGTTACACCAGCCGCCATTGCCACAGATGCGCTCTCGAAGAAGGAGGGCGAGGGTGGTTGCGGTGACGATGTCCGGCCGAATCTGTTCACTAATGAAGCCGGATGCGGTTGCATCATCGTCTGATCATTCTCAACATCACCTTGACTTGTTGCAGCAGCAGCAGCAGCAGCGCTCTCGAGGGAGGAGTGCGAGGGCGAGGGTGGTGGCGGTGGCGTCGTCGGAGGTGGTGGCGGTGTTGTGGTCGGAGGCGGCGTCGGTGTTGGGCGGGCTATGTTCCCCATTTTCCTGAGCTTAGAGATGGCGGTTCTAGTTATTCTTTTTCTTTTTTTGCGAATGAGGAAATTAAACCTGGGAGGTTCCTCCATTTATGGGAGAAAAGAAAAAGAAAATTACATTTGGATCCTTTATGTTTCTTTTTTTGTGATTCGATCCTTTATGTTTCGTTCGCGCACCTTAGAAAAAAGAAAACCAAGAGTAGTTGGAAAGGAAAAACCCAAAACAAAAGAATGATGTTGAATTTGGTCTTTCCTTTATGTTAAATGAGGATATAATTATAATCCTTTCCATCGGGCCCGCACATTTGATATATGGGCATGTTCTTTTTGTTTCGTTTTGAAAACGGTTTTGGTTTCAACAGTAAATTTAATGTATTTTAATCATATTTCATCATTTTCAATAAAACCTTTTATTATCCAGCATCTACTTTTTATATTTTCAATACACTTTTTACATTATAAAACTAATTTTCAAAACTTATTTTCAAAATTGTTTTCAAAACACCCTAGTTTTACTTTTACTTTTAGGCGGCTATACACTTAATGTTAAATGAAAAATATAATTAAGTTCAAAATTCAATCAAAATTGAAGGCGGGGCCGAAGCCTCAAAACATTAGCCTCAAAACCAACCTCCAATATGATTTTTGTGGTAGCTAGTGATAATGTTATAAATGTTGTTCGCTAAACTTGATAAGAAATGTTCTTCGATCGTGACTCATCGCAGGGTCACTATTATTTGACTTTTTTTTTTCTTGAATCACTTCCTATTTTCAAATAGACAAGTGGGTTTAACGCAATTGAGGAAGTGTCCTCAGAGAGAAAAGATTACTTTATTCATTTTATTAGAATAATCCACTTTAAAAAATATTTTTTTGTTTTAACAAAATAATCTACTTTTAAATATTTTATTTTTTCTATCCCTTACTAATATAATCATAGGTGATTCACAATTGTATTATACTTTATAAGTAAGGATATAAATAACATAAAAAATATTAAATTAGCTATGTTAGCCTTGTTAAGTGTTATATCTTGACATTCATAATAAGTTATATATTGGTTGAATTGAACTATTTTAATAGAACAGAGAGAATGTATGGTTAATAATTACAACATCATTAAATGGGTGAATGTTGAACTTGCATTGTATTTTGAATATATATTTTTACATTTTCAGCACACATTTATATATTTATTCAAATGAAAATGTCAATACCATACCAAATTTGAAATACAGCAAAAGCAAGAGAGAGTGGAGAGACCGACCCTCCAACAAAAGATCATGAACAAGTAATGTATAAGTTAGTTGTGGATCACGTATAATTATATTATCAAATGTATAAAAATTAAAAAAATTGATGATAATTTTTATTTATTTATTGAAATATAATAAATGTTCTGAAATTAAATTGTTCGTGGGGAGAGAATGTATTAGTGATAAGTAGAGAAAATAGATTAAAAGAAGTTGGTGGGGCAACTTCCCGGAAATTTCCATCTTCCTCCCGCGTTCCTGTTTCCCGCTGACGTCTGCGTCGCTTCTTTCTTCTTGGGCATAACAAAGTAAAAGTAGTATGAACTATTTTATTTTGTCACAAAGAAAAAAGGAAAAAGAAAAACAGAACAGTGTGAAAGAGTTCAAATGGACAGGTGTTCAGTAAATGTTTTGTAGCTTGATTAGAATTGGAAGAAATAAAATAATAATAATTCAGAGAGAGAAAAAATAAATACGAACAAACAACTTTGTTCAAACGTTAAGTTTGTCCGATCACACAGAGTTTTTTGTTCACTTGACGCTCTCTAGGAGGGTTCGGGGCCTGGTCTTTTTAAATGTTAGGGAGTTCCCTTACTTGCGAGGTTAACTACTTTAATTTTGTTTATTGTAGTTTTGTACAGGGTGCATTTCCATTGGTGCATTATGTGTATTTATAAGGTAAGACTCATTATGTTCCCTTTAAATTTTTTTTGGTTATTTCGGCATTTCGAATTTTAATAAAGAGTTCCCATGCTTCTAACTACTTAATCAGTTGTTACCAAAAAAAAAAAAAAAAACAACACAAACAAACAACTTTTGAATATTTCAGAGAAATTATTTATAATTTCTAATAACTACATAGACAAAAAATTTAACAATACATCGAGAAAGTAAATGTAATTCGCCCATACATAAATGAAGTGGTAGTTGTGCATGGCTGGGGGTTATATAGTGTCTTTACTTTATTGTAATTATTAGCTTTAATATCTTACTAAATACAAAAGAAAACACAACTTAAGAGAATTTCTTTTCTAGTGTTACGTGACATTATAATTTAAAATATTTTATTATTTTTTTTAAACTACTAAATAAATGAGTTATTACATTATATATATATATTTATTTATTTATTTCTAACACTTTACAATTTTATCTATGAGTTAAAGTCCAACCAAAATAAGTTATCCACTAAATTTTTTTCTTTTTTAATCCTTACAATTTGTTTAGTCACTTGTATAATGAAAATTACCCACAATCCTTCTTATTTTAGTTTTTAATTAGTTTTAGTTTGACATGTCATGATAACGTTTTAGATTTTATTCTCTTTTCATTTTTTATCCAAAATTTTCTCTTGACAATTATTTTATTTCCATAAAAATTGAGTTTAAATTTATATTTATTGAAATATATATTTAATTTGGCATACTATGATAATTTTTTTTACTTTTTATATTTTTCAGTTAAAATTCAAATACTCGTATCATGTAAGTTTGTTTTCTATTATTCCAATCTAATAATTTTATTTTAACAAATTTCAATAAGGCAAATCATGGTTTGTGCGGTGAGATAATTCCAATAACTAATTTTTCTTTTTTGAAAATTCCATCCATCATTTACTAACTAATATCTGAAAAAAGAGTTTGTGTTTGATCTTTTTAGGGTCTTTTGTCAAAAAGGGAGAAGAAATTTTTGATC
Source organism: Leptodermis oblonga (assembly GCA_016801395.1). Taxonomy (NCBI): domain Eukaryota; kingdom Viridiplantae; phylum Streptophyta; class Magnoliopsida; order Gentianales; family Rubiaceae; genus Leptodermis; species Leptodermis oblonga. The sequence goes on from VMRK01000240.1 coordinate 13,381, forward strand.
ATTTTTAATAGAAAGGCTTTACTCTTTATATACTCGCGACTAAATAATAAAAGTAGAAAAAAATTCAAGATATTATGATTAGAAGTAATAGTATTAATTGCAGTAATAAAAATTGTAAAAAACATGTAATTCGAAAGACAATAAAACACACATTGTAACCGTTTTGGCAGAAGTTTCTCGATCTAGTTTTCCATTCGCGAGCCTATTTCATACGGAGAATGACGCGTGCACATAATCGAATCATATTTTCTTGCCCTAGTGGTGCGTTTGGCGTGCGGGAAAAGGAATATGAATAAGAATGGTGCATCTAATATCTGAGAATCGATAAATTTCTCATTAAAAATATCTTAAATTGTCTTTTGATGATATAATAACTAGAATTATTAAATTCCTATACTTACCCAATATAAAAATTTCAATCCTAGAAATCATATATTCATTATCTCCATTCTCATTGGCGCGCCCCTAACGCTTTATTGTTGGCCTCCCTACAATTCCCATACCGTATATACCCCCAAGTAGTTATAGCCTATATTGTGTAATTGTTCGGTTTAATTTAATATTGTTTGTTTCACGGTCAACAATATCTTCGTCAGCTCATAATTTTGTTGAAATGTGAATGACAAAAAAACAAGACAGCAAACAATAGGCCAGCAGCGGTCATGTCGTCATGAGACGAAGGCGTGCGGGCCCACTAACTTTTGCTGACACACCAACTCTTACATATGCCCAATATAGTCAAGACAAGTTGGATGAAATTTGACAGAAAAATTCTGTCTGTGGAGAAAGCAAATCACTAAAATTTATAGGGCAAATTATACAAATGGCCACTAAACTATTGCCCGTGCCATGTTTTAGCCACTAAACTATTTTTGGTCCACTTTTGGCCACTAAACTATTAGAAGTGGCCAGTAATGACCATTCTGTTAGTAAATTTGGTTATCTTTAACGGAAGCCTCAAGTTCAGTTCATGACCTGTGATTTGCTTGATGTCTTGCTAAAAATAAAGGAAAGGGGCGACCTGCAAGTTCCGTTTTCCATGTTCTGCCCTCAATGATTTTGTTTCATCACTTTCATCATCTTCTGTTTCAGCATCTTCCGATGTTATGGACGCACAGGAGTTGCTTCTGCTGCAGAAAAAGAAATAGGAACAGAAAGAAATCTGGAGTCCGGAGAGGAAGAAATAGAAACAGAAATAAATCTGCAGAGTCCGGAAAGGCAAAACTAACGCAGAACAAAAGGAAACAGAAACATAAACTAACGCAGGAAACATAAAAACATTCAGGTTCAGAAAAAAATAACGCATGAAAAAAAAAATAATAGGTAAGAAACAGAGGAACCTTGGTTGAAACACAAATTAAGCAGACAGATTAAAAACTAAAGAACGAATGAAAATGACAAGCATAACATTGAGCAGAAAGAGAAAGAAAAAAGATACCAAAAGCAAAAGAAAAGAAAAGGAAACACAAAGTTATTCAGCTGCAAAAGAGAAAGAGAAAGAGAAAGACACGCACAATGGCTGCTTCTGCTGCAGATAAAGAATTGAAACAGAAAGAAATTTGTAGAGTCCAGAGAAGCAAAACAAACGCAGAACAAAAGCAAACAGAAACATAAACTAACGCAGGAAACATCAAGACATTCAGCTGCAGAACAAAAAACAAACGCATGACGGTGGCGGCGGATCGGAGGAGGTTTTATTTTGCTCAGTACAACTGAACTTTGAAGGTGGGCAACAAATGAATCTGTTTTCCAGAGCTTCCACATGTCCATGATGTGTGGATTTCAACTCTGAGCTCACAATCGTAGCTTTGATCTTCGATTTCATATCTCCGAGTCCCCTCCTAAAGATAACACCAACTTGAACTAAACTGAAATTGGAGCTTCCGTTAAAGATAACCAAATTTATTAACAGAATGGTTATTACTGGCCACTTCTAATAGTTTAGTGGCCAAAAATGAGCCAAAAATAGTTTAGTGGCTAAAACAAGGCACGGGCAATAGTTTAGTGGTCATTTGTATAATTTACCCAAATTTATATGTCCCAATTTTGCATGCAATAAACAGCAAGACTTGATAAATTTGAGCGGAAATTAATTTGGAAATAAAGGCGTAATATACTCTATTCCTTCCGAAATAAGAGTTTCATTTTATAATATACCATATTAAATACAGTACTTTATAATAATCCCAGTTTTTTTATTTAATTAAAACTCAGAGAAAACAAACTGGCGTCCACCAAAATCCAAAACAAAAGAATTCCCTAAAGGACAACATGAATTTCAGAAGGAAATTAAAAAAAAAAAAACAAAGGCGAAAATTAATATAAAACAAATATATATATATATATGTGATCACAAAGTACATGGTACATCACTTTTTGACCAAACAATAAAAAACAACCAAGTGTCAACTTCTGGCTATTACCACTTACAAGTACTACTATAGTATATATTGACTCTGCTATTAACTCAAGCTGTGGAAACTTTTGTTTTGATAATAAGTAATTCTTAGATTTCCATAACAAAACTGTTTATAAAATATAATTTTAGACTGAAACGGAATAAGTAAATAATTATCACGTACGGTTGTTAAAAAGATTTGCAAAAACGATAATGAAGATTCCGAACAAGCACACTGCTATGGACATAACCATCAATAGGGTGGGAAGGACGGCAACAATTGCCACCGTAAAAGCCACGTAGCCGAAGAGAATCCCGACATGCACAGCCGTAACCGAAGCCTGGTTGTAAATGGAGCGGATATACACAGAAACGATGAAAGCGGTAGAGGAGAATACCAGAGCGGTGTAGACCACCTGGGTCGACCTCTTAGTGAGCGATGCGGCCGTAGTTTGCAGAGCTTGTAGGGTGGCGCTAATGGCTGCGAAAGAAACTCCGATGACCACTAAGGCCCATTGCAACGGCATCAACTCCGCATATCCACCAGCTTGGTTGTTGCGCTGATCAGTTGCTGCGGCAGCTGCCGCTGCATGGGTGGTAGTAGTCCCGAGCTCAAGGGAGGAGGCAGGTGGTGGTGGTGGTGGTGGTGAGCTTTTCAGCAGCCAAAGATGAAGCTTTAGAAAGAAGTTCAAAATGAGGCTCAAATAATTCCCCATTTAGTTTACTAATAATTTCTTTCCGGCCGTGAGCTTATAATTTGGAAAGGAAAGAGTTTAATTCAATTTCTTCCTCACAGCACACAGGTCGATTGCTTCATGAGAAGAGATCAAAGTATATATATAATTTCAACTAGATGTGGACAACCAAATTGACGGGTTGTCCCGGACAATTTCAACTAGATGTGTAGCAAGGACAATTAATAAATTTTCGTGGATAATTGGACAAGGACAATTAATAAATTTTCGTTTCTTGACGTGGACAAATCACCCACTAAATATGCAGAACTTTTCACCCACTAAGAAGAGCTTTTATTGTTATGTGAACATTATTTGATTTGTCTTTTTTTTTTTTAAACATTATTTTTTTTCCTTCTATTTTTTGGTTGCCTTTTTTTGTAATTTTTGAAAATAGTTATTTATAAAGATTTTTTTCCCCAAATATTTATTTTGGACACATATAAATACAAAAATTAAAAAAAAAAAAAATCCCAAAATATAAAAAACGAAGTTGGGAAATTCGTTTTCATCTGAAAACGAATACCCCAACTTTGTTTTCTTCAAAACTAACAAAAAAAAAAAAAAAAAAAAATCTTGAAGGAAAACGAATGCATGGAATTCGTTTTCAAAGAAAACGAATTCCATGCATTCGTTTTCTTCGTTTTTGTTTTTTAGTAATTTCATTAATAAACGAATTCCATAATTCATTTTTTCCTTTTTTTTGTTTTTTATTAATTTCATTAAATAAACGAATTTCATAATTAATTTTTTCTTTTTTGTTTTTTATTAATTTCATTAAGAAACGAATTTCACTAAAATTATTTTAAAATAAATAAAAATAATTATATTTAAACAAATTTTAAAAATTAAATAATTATTTTCATTGAAAACGGTTCACCAACATGTTTCTAAGTTTTTATTCATTTTAAAAAAATAAATATTATTTAATGAAAAACAAATTTTAGGGTTTTCGAAACGAACCCCCGTAAATCGTTTTTGAGTTGTTATATAAAAAAAAAGTCAAAACATAATTAAATAATTGAAATTTTAATTTGTAATTCAATAAAATTTTACAAGAAGTAATTTACGCTATTTTTTTGAAATACATAAAATCTCCGTATAAATGAATTTGAGGAATTTATTTATCTTTGAAAATTTAGTCACGCATTTATGTTTTAAAAATAATTAATTCTGTTAAAAACAAAACTCACAAATTCGTTTATCTCAAAAAGAAATAACATTAGACCGATATTGATGTTTCCATTTTTAATTGTTTTTAGTTTAAATGAGCTTGCATAGGGAATACTAGTGGGATTAGGCAGACGCGATAATATAGAAAATGGAGAGAATAAAGAAGACAAAGGTAATTGACCACCATTTCAAAAAAATGTCGTAAATTACTTCCTCTAAAATTTTATTAAATTACAAATTAAAATTTCAGTTATATAATTATATTTTTCCTTTTTTCATAACAACTCAAAAATGAATTACGGGGGTCTTTTGAATTAATGAAATTAATAAATAAAAAAAGGAAAAAATTAATTTGAAATTAATAAAAAAAAAAGAAGGAAGAAAACGAATTCATGGAATTCGTTTTCTTGAAGATTTTTTTTTTGTTATTCTTCAGAAAACGAAGTTGGGAAATTCGTTTTCAATGAAAACGAATCTCCCAACTTCGTTTTTTATACTTTGGGAATGAAAAAAAAAATTGTCTATTTTGGTAATTTTTGATCCTAATATAAATATTGGGGGAAAAACCCCAATTTTAATGCTTGAAAGTTGACTTAACCAACAATGTATAATTGGACATTACATGTTGCCCAGGTCTATTAATTTACTATTATTGCTTTTGTAAATAATCTCAGTAAGTTATATATATATATATATATATATATATATACATGGTATAATTGTTCGTTCGATTTTCAACAAAATTCTCTTACCATTGTTCGTTCGATTTTCAACAAAATTCTCTTACCCCTCTTCATAATATAATATTGTTGATGCTTTTTGTAATAAAAGGAAAGGAGATACATGCTTTTTGTAAATATTCTTATCTAACTACTTCCGTCCATGTCCATCTTTTGTAGGGGCCCGCAACAAAAGCCTTTTATTCAACAAATCAAACGAGCAGTCCGATCATTTCTACGGAATAGTATTAATTACGCCTTTCTTTTGCACAAACAACACTGTCAATCTTTCCATTTTTCTCACACAATTTATGAATATAATACAACTAATTAACTTACCTAATCCTATCTCGAATAGGAAATTAATTAATTCAAAAATATATATAATTATTGTAAAGAAAATATATTTTAACTAATATTATTTATATTATATATATTTATTTATTTATGACGTCATCCGTATTGACCCCCGGTTGATCAGGGTCAACCCCCTAGGTTGTGCGCCCCTTTAGTCTCGCCGGGTTGGTGTCCGGTTTGGACCAAACAACATTGGTCTTTTTAGGGTCTTTTGTCAAAAAGGGAGAAGAAAATTTTTGATCATTTTGAATAGACTTTAATAATTATAAAAGTACAAAATTTGAAGATATTATGATTAGAAGTAGACTAATAGTATTATCCAATATTTGAAAACATATTTTCCCTCCCTCTGCGAGTTGGAGCACACAAAAATGAATGATACAATTAAGAACCAATATAGAGCCTTCAACGATCAAGTTAAAGCTTTTTCCATTGCCTTGGAACAGAAGCATTTCTGAAGGGGCAAAGAAACTAGTTACAGTATTATATAAAAAAAAAAAAAAACTGTGGCTACCCTTTGTGGATTGGTGTCTCCAACCAACTAATTATTCATCAACATATTCTAACAAACCTCATGAGTTTCAGTAGCAAACTCGAAAGGAGGGTTAGAAAAAGGAAAACATGTGCTTCAACAAATTACGGTCTACCCTGAGGAGATTAGATTAGAATAAAGGGAAACTCTACAAGAATATATAACTCATGTGAGGAACTGAGTACCTTCTCAATCAGTGTCATTTACTATTATAGCAATTAGTACTGACCCATCATTTCTACGTCATTTAATTATCTTAAAAAATTTCCTCCTTTTCAAATTTCAGGAAGAGAAGGAAAGGGGGCGGAGAGATAGTCCAGTTGACATTTTTGACTACTTATTTCTCAAACCATTTCTCCTTTTCTTTTTCTTTTTTTTTGGTTATAATTATGGCTTCCTTTGTGAAGAGGAAGAAGACAATAAAGGGATACATACTATCAAAAAAATGAACACCAGAACAATAACTGTAACTTTCTTCTCGAACTAATTAATACTTAAGAGTCAACAACAGACCCCGAACCATTTCAGTCAGAAATAATGTATTGATGCTCCTTTCGAATACTGTAGACGATCATGCATAAGATAAGCATGCGACAACCAAAACAAATCGAGATACCCCCCCCACAAAGATTTTACCAGGATTCCAATCTTAAGATATTTCCCTAGCAAGCTTCTCTATTTTTTCATCGTCTGCATTTTTAAGTAGGCAAAATGTTCGAGAATTACAGCATCAAGGGGGAGCACCAATGCACAAACCGCCAATAATCAGATCACTAAATTTAATGAGAGGATCTAAGGTTTAATAAGCATCCATCCAACGCAAAACCTCTCAAACAGCATATGTATTGAAGTCCTTGATGACCTCAATACCACATTCAGAAGATCTAAAGGCTACTAAATAAGCTTCAGCACAGACCATATTTTATCAATTTCAACAGCTGTCAAAGAGAAGAAAACCCCCTTCATATGCACCCAACCCATCAACACTCAAAACAGTAGGTTTACTGAAGATTATATAACTATCACAACACAGATTTTCTTCAAAGGCACATCTGCGTATCAGTAAGATCATGGTACAACAAAAGTTAAAATAAAGCTTGAAATCAAAATCTCAGAATTGTAATAATCTAATATATGACACCGCTAACGATGTGCATCTAGTCTAAAGATGACTAAAATTGTAATATTACATGCAAAAGTAAGTGGCCAAAAGTACACAATTAGTATAGTTTAGTGGTCGTTGAGGTTATTTGCCCAAAAACTGAAATAAAATAAAATAAGATTGACAATAATGCGCAGGAGCAAAGAAATTGCAAAAAGACAAGCCAAGAATGATAATTCAAACTTTTGCCTCTTGATATCTATTAACTAAATCTAAATACAAAGAACAAACCATCCCAACTTTCCCAAGAAAATTAAGCACAAACAACAGAATATTATCAGCATGTTGGAAGAAAAATTCAGTCATAGGAACAGATAATAAATAATTTACTTCTCCAATAGACCTATTCTGAAACAAAAGAATAAAATTGAAGCAAAAGCAGACATCAATAGAAATGTTAATTAACACCAGCAGGAGACTTTTCTAGCGCTCTTTAGCTGATGTCAAAGCTGGTTCATAATCTTTAGCAACAATCATTTTGACCCTTTATGAATGAATCAAGCTTTCATGTAGAAAGTTTCATTAGCTAAGCTAAATCAATTTTTAAGCAAAAAAATAATGCATGAAGCTAGCCAAATTCTTATAGATATACTCCGAGACAACTATTATCTATTAAAAGTGTAGAGAGTAACTTCAATAATACCTTTTGTGAAACCTGTGACTTCCCCTTCTCCACCCATTTGTTCTTAATAGTCTCCAGTCCCCCTATCTTTAAAATAGAAGCTTCTAGCTTCTACCGCAATTAGAGAATCAGAATCCAACATCATATCTCCAAAAGGGCATAACAGGCTACAACTGTAACATTGGTGTACCAACCTTATACAGTAAACAATGTGGATGCATGCCAAATAAAAGGTCCAGGGGATCCGAATTTGCAGTTGTTGGCTAAATGCTTGGTGCCAGGATACTTTTCCTACATATCCTAGTCACCTAAAGCCGCAAAGATGAAAGAAAAAGATAAGATTCAAAACGTGCAAGCCTTCTCATGCAATGCCCTCAGAAGGTATGGCAAAAAGTGTTGAAATTCTGGAGGTCCTGATTCAGCATATTTTTTCCCTTCATCGGTTAGCACCCATCTCTCTTTATTCCTGCATAATCACCACAAAGAGTAAAATACAGAAGATTTGAAGTAACAAAAGCCCCATTTGAAACATTGGAAAGCTAAGAAGATATGCATGAAATGCATCCCAGGTACTAAAACCACCAAAAAAAAAAAAAAGCCTTTTCAGCAGAAAGTAGTTATTTACGAACCAAGGATGCAAGCTTCAATTTTGGAAAATAAATTGATTATTAATAGTACATTGCCCTTAAATATTACTAAAACAGTCAATATTCCCTCTCCACAGCGAATTAAAACAAAAATCATACCCTTCTCCTTCATTCAATTTTCTAACCCTAAATGCAATCAACCAAAGTAGGAATTTCAAATAACCATGCTTTTAGACGTTGAATTCCCACGGAGGGGATACCTGAGCGTCCACAAGTCTGAAGCCGTTAAGACTCGTAATGATATTAACAATGTCATCACGGTTTAAACCTTGCTCCTTGGCAAACTTTCCTGAATCAGATATCCCATCTTTCTTCTCAAGGAACCCAAGGACAGCCTCTTCCACCATCTCTCGGAGGCCCCTCTCTCATACTTCTAAGCCATCGGGGTTCTGTCATTAGAAGTGAAATATGAGAAGTGCCTTGCTGTTGAGAGAACGTATCTTCAACTGCTGACTTGTGACAGAGGCTATCTGTAGCTCGATGGCATCAAAGTACATGATAGTTAACAGGGTTTAGCAATGTTAAGAAACTAAACAACGCACCAGTCAAGCTTAGGGGTGAGTGATCAAGGGTCAAACTAGGTGAAATTACCATATAGTCATAAATAAAATGAATTAAAAATATATTAGTAATTCACATACTTAAATTTTATGATGTCCTACCACGTGAAAACATCAAAAACTAAGATTACCAAACCAGTGTATAGATGACAGGTTCACCGATAAATATCTTTCAAGTTCAACCACACAACCCAATCACCAAATATTAAGTTCAATTTACAAACTAAACATGAATATTCAGAAGAATTATCATAATGTCTCCAAAACATGCATCATAACGATAAATATCTTTGGCACATACAATCCATGATGATAACACCAGCATCACTTTCAAGCTATTAAAGAACTAAACCAAATTAATGAAGTCAAAGCTTTAAATAATCCTTTTCTTGTCCAGTTCCTTCATCCAATCAAGCTACCATTATGGGAAAGTCTACCTCCAGACTTGAATTAATTCTTTCAAACTTAGTAAATAGTCCACGTAGCAACACAGTCCCACATTTTTGTGTTGTATTTATTATCCATACTGAAAAGATTTTTTGCAGAGATGAAAAAAGACACTGCTGCAGAATACAATCCAATACTGCTACAAAACACCAGCTGCCCAATACACATACATCTTCCAATCATAAAACAAACAATTTTGGAAGCAAATGAGAACTTTCTTATAGATGAAAACACAAGAACAAATCCAATGCTGATCATATTTCATAACCCATCACAACTCATTCTAATAATTAACATCTATTAGTAAAATACTAAGCCAAAAGAGAAATCCCCGCAAACTTAATCAATCAACAAAGTCAAATCTGTACCAAGACAAATTTTTTATAATAATAATAAATAAGCGAAAGTGAGACAACATTCTGTGGCCACAATTGACGAAAGAGGATGTTAACATTACCTAGTTAGCAAGAATCGAGAGCTGTCAGTGCCGGAAGAGGGTTAGCTCCGCAGCAAAGGGTTTGCTGCGGAGGCGAACAGCACTTATTTAGGTAAAGACAGAGGATAAAGTGATCAAAATCAGAAGAAGAGATTGAGACAAAGGCTGGTGCTGGTGGCGGGAGTTGCTTTCTCCAGTCATGGTGGACGCAGGGCGACAGAAAGAAAGTCTCAATACTGAAAGTAAAATTGAGACGGAAACCGGGCTAATCCGGTCTTTACCGGTTCGGTTCATTATTTATCTTTTTGGAATATTTTTATTACATTTTTTCTGGAACATAAAGCATTCTCTCTCTGTTCCATTAGAAGAGATGAAATGGAGGGAGTATATTCTCAGAAACCATATAAGAACTTTTTTTGTTTTTGAAGATTAAGGGGCTGTTTTTTTCAATCGGTTTTGTTTTGGTTTCAGTTTCAATCATCATAATTTAATATATTATAATCATTTTTATATAATTTTTTACTATTTAAATATATTTTTTTTATATTTTAATACACTTTTTACACTATAAAAATTATTTTCCTAAATTTGTTTCAAAACCAATGAATAGAACATGCCCTAAGCAGATAACAAATACGAAATACAAATACATAACCATAATCATAAACGATACCCTTACAACACTATATAAGCATATTGTGCATCACTCAAATAAGTCGTGATTACTATAAATTTCATTTGTTTGTGTGAGATACAATTATGTATAAATACATAATTGTAAAAGGAAAAAAAAGAAGAAAACAACAACAACAATGTTACAACACATAGACATAATTTTGCATATATGATACAAACACATACAATCCATGATGATATATACCAGTCTAATTAATTAAGTTGAAGGTTTGAAAAGATGGGCAAAAACGACCATGAAGATTCCCAACAAGTATACCCCAGAGGACATAACCAACCACTAATGGGGTTGGAAGGACTCCAACAATGCACCCATTAAAGCTATGGAAGCAACAGGATCCCGACATGCACAGCCGCAACCGAGGCCCGCTTGTAGATGGAACGGATGTACATAGAACCATCCAGAAAGAAGTAAAGAGATTATCAGAGGCATGAACACAACCATCCGGAGCTTTTCGTGAGCTGTTCCGCTGTAGTTTGAAGAGCTTGCAGGGTGGCACTAATGGC
>VMRK01000221.1:0-29916 GCA_016801395.1 Leptodermis oblonga
TCCCATGGAATTTCTGTCGGAATCTAATCCAAAACAGGCACCAGCAACGTACAGCGAAACAGAAAAAAAAAAAAACGACAGCATCCGAAACAATTTCAGAAGTTCAAGCATGATTGCAGACTTGGAAGCATGTTTAAAACCCATTCATCTTTTCTGTTCAAGATCCGTCGCGGACAAAAGTTTCAAGGTCAGGCATCCACAAAAAAAAATTTCAGAACAATTCAAAGATAGGAAAGCGATGTTCAGAACCAATCTCAGATTTTGTTTGAAAAGCAGGCAAAATTTGGAAACTTCTAAAATTTCAAGCGCGTAATTTTCTGCAAAATCCAAGAACAACCCAACCTTTTGAAACAGATTTTAAGCAAGCAAAACAGATTTTGTTTCGACTTCTGATTCCAGAAAGCCAAGAAACAGATGAAAGCATCTTCAGTTCGGAAATTTGAGGCGACCAAGTTTCTGTTTTACTTTTCAGCTGGAAGTCCTTTCCTCGTGAACTCAAAACAGGAACACAGAAACAACCACATCAAAATTAGAACACAGCTACCAAACACCGTGAAACTTGGGGGTAGATTAACCGCTAGTGATTTCGCACCAATTTATGAGTATCCAACTATATATTCCAATTACTTTATAATCCTTACCAAATAAATAAAATCATATATAGATATATTAATCATATCTTATTAAGCTAGGGAATTTAAAGTTGATGCCTGAAGCCTCCTACAACTACAACTGCGATTGCAACCTGGACTTCGATTGCAATCCTTTTGTTAGTCTTTTGTGACAGATCTATAGTTTACAGAATTACTGTTTGTTTTTTCTATCTACTTTTTTTTTTTTTTTTTTTGCTTATTGATGAAATTGACCAAAATTCAACTTTTGAAGTTTACTAGTGTTGGATCTATTTTGTAGTTAATTTGATAAATCTGTATTTCCGCTTTCGCTTATGCCGTTTTCACAATATTATTTTTCATTCTATTCTAACACTTTATTTACTCAGTGAGTGATAGATTTTTGTTGGAAAAACTTCAAAATGTTATCTACAGTTAGATCCTAAGTTTTAAAAGCCATTGAACATTGTTTATCTCATAGCTCCATCGGCTTCTATATATATAATGTGTGTGTGTGCTGAAGCAGAGATCTGGAAAACAAATTGTTCCTATATATCGACCATCCATTTTGTTTATCAGTTCACTATAAGATTATTGTTGAAATTTCATTTGCTTATCATTTCTTCTAAGCGTGCCATAAGGTGGTAGAAGTCTTAAGGGTATGTTCGTTATCATGTCTTAAAAAATTTTCTTTTTTGAAAAAATTTAAATGTAAAAAAGTACGTTAAAAATGTAAGAAAAAGTATATTCAACATAACATACAAAAAATAAAATAAAAAAGTATTGTTGAATAGTAAAGAAATGCACGAGAATGTTGACATATAAATATAAAATACAAATATACATCAATCTCGCTCACCACTAGTACCAATTCCAACACTTTTTTATTTTATTTTATTTTATTTAATTATATAAGCTTCATTTTGACCGTTTATTTTGTATAATAATTTTTTACCCTATATATCCATTTACTTTTGATCAAGTATTTTTTTAATTGTTATTGACATTTCTTTCAATTGTGGAGCATCGATGAAAAGTTAATTTTATATACTCACTAGGTTAATTTTATATAAGCCATTTACAGATTCACCCATGCCTATACATCCATCAATATTAAATATTTAAGAATTTTTATAAAAAAAGACCATTTCTTTCCAACTATGCTTTTATTATTAAAAAAAAAAAAACTATGCTATCTATTTACGTTGACAAGCTGAATAAACTATTTTATTCATGGCCGGCTTTAAAAAAAGGGAGAAAAATTATTAATTTGAGGAACGCAATTCGAGGAGTAAGTTTTGAGTAATTAGTCAAAATTTATTGTCGAGGCTATTTGAAGTGGAAATAGGAATATGATATGTAAATGGAAAATTAATTACAAGATCCAATAATTTATAATCAGTACTAATGTTTTTTAAGATTTATTGCAACACAAACAATTTCAAGTACATTTTTAACAAATGTAATGTATTAGCTAGAAACTACGGTGATGAAAATGAACCACTATTTATCACCACTCTATCTATTATTAACACTTCAGAATAAACTATTAAATATAAAAAATTAAAATTGACTTTGAATATGACAATAATTTAATGATTTTTACTATTTGTGTGTGCAAGTCGTAGACCCACAATACACACACTTTGAAAGTCGCTTTCATCTAGATCAAAATGTAATTATTTGGAGTTTCAATGTAAGGAAAAAAAAAAAAACACGATGAATATGTAATGTTTCAATAAATAAAAAAGAATGATTGTAATCACGTTAGTTAATAAATCAGTAAACTTTTTGTGTGGTAACATTAAAACTGTATCAATTAATAAATATATTGAGTTAGTGATATTACATTATTTGACCACTAAGATGAATTAATAAATTTGTATTGTATTTTTATTAAAGAGTAATGATATACTCAACAACAAATCATAACAACTTTTTGATAGCAACTCATGTGGCATGCATTCACTGGCCAATTATTTGATATTAAAAAAAATGTAACCAATGAATGCATGCCACATGAGTTGCTATCAAAAAGTTGCTATGATTTATTGCTAAGACTATCATTACTCTTTATTAAATATAAGAAATTAGTGTTACAATATTTAAGCCCTAAAATAAACTATTATATTTTATAGGGCGAGACAATAGTTCCTTCAAATGAACCATTCAACCCTTGAATTTGGTCTTGTATAAATTAACTATACAATTGCATACTTAATTGCAGAAATCATATATAATTACCAATAAAATATACCGGCCCTAATTTTTTGGGCCCCAAGCAGTCGCGCCACAGGGCCGGCTCTGATCTACCCTCATTACTGCAAAAATGACTTTTAATGGCAGTTTTTTAGGACTTTTAACGGCGGTTTTTGGCATTTTTGAACCGCCCATCATCTTCGGCAGCCGTAGAAAGTTTACGGACTTTCTACGGCGGTTGTGAACCACCGTAGAAAGTTCGGACTTTCTACGGCGGTTTTTTTCAAAACCGCCGTAGAAAGTCCGAACTTTCTACGGCGGTTAGCTTAGGAACCGCCGTAGAAAGTTGGCTTTCTACGGCGGTTTTGAAGATAACCGCCGTAGAAAGTAGACTTTCTACGGCGGTTATCTTCAAAACCGCCGTAGAAAGTTAACTTTCTATGGCGGTTTTGAAAATAATCGCCGTAGAAAGTACCAAATTTGTAAAAAAATTTTAATATTTTATTTTTTTCTCTACATTCAAAAATATATATCAAAAACAGCAAGAACGGCCTTAGAAAGGTTTTGATATATATATATATATATATATTTCAACTTTATTCAAAATATATATATCAAAAACTTCCATGCTAATAAACCGAACAACCACCAAACTTCACAAAATTTTTGCGTGCATCCATCAAATTCTAATTAATTTAATCATTAACAGTAAGAACAATACAATAATCACCGATAGAACACTAATCAAACCCAAATTTAATCATTCATCATCTCACCAGACCCGAATTTAACACTAATAATAAACCCTAGGCCAATCACAATAATCAAGTAACAATAAAATTTGTAAAGCTTAAATAAAGTTGAAACTATTCTATATTACATTTTTTATGATTTGAAGCCCACAACAAGGACCGATTGTGGTGAAATTATGATGGGGGATTAACTCCAAGTGGTGGGTGATGGCCGATTAAGAAACCATATCCGGAGTTGGGTGACGGCGGATCTTGTTATCAACGCTACCGGAAGAACGACTTCGGGGGAAGACAAGAGAAAAACCAACGGAAAGAGGATGGGCGTCGGCAACGAGAGAATGCTTCGGTTTGCTGGAGATGGAAACAGGGGGAAGCTAGCTGCGGCGGTTCGAGATGGAAACAAAGGGAAACCCTTAAAATTAAAAAAAAATCAAGTTTCTATGGCAGTTGTAATTGAAACCGCCATAGAAGTAACTTTCTATGGCGGTTGTAATTAAAACCGCCATAGAACCGCCATAGAAAGTTACTTCTATGGCGGTTTCAATTACAACTGCCATAGAAACTTGATTTTTTTTTAATTTAAGGGTTTCCCTTGTTTCCATCTCCAACCGGTTCTATGGCGGTTTTAATTACAACCGCCATAGAAAGTTACTTCTATGGCGGTTTCAATTACAACCGCCGTAGAAAGTCTATTTCTACGGCGGTTTTAATTACAACCGCCATAGAAAGTTACTTCTATGGCGGTTTCAATTACAACCGCCGTAGAAAGTCTATTTCTACGGCGGTTTTAATAAATCCGCCGTAGAAAGCCCGTAATTGTAAATTCCCGCCCGTTCCTCTATTCCTATTAATTTCTATTTTTGTAAATTAACCCCAAATTTTTTTAAATTTAATAATAAATATGTATTTTACTATTTATCAATTTTATAGAAAAATTCATTATATTTATTAATTATATGGCGGTTAGAAATACAACCGTCTAGAAAGGGACTTTCTACGGCGGTTAGAAATAAAACCGCCGTAAAAAGTACCCCTTTTTACGGCGGGTTTTGAAAACCGCCGTAAAAAGGGGTACTTTCTACGGCGGTTTTGTTTCTAACCGCCGTAGAAAGTCCTCTTTCTACGGCGGTTTTAGAAAACCGCCGTAAAAGGTGACTTTTTACGGCGGTTCTATATATCAAAAATCGCCGTAGAAAGTCCCTTTCTACGGCGGTTTATATAGAACCGCCGTAGAAAGTCCGTACTTTCTTTTTAATGGCGGTTTTGGTTTTTCCGCCGTTAAAGCACCGCCGTAGAAAGTCCATTTTGTAGTAGTGCCTCTTCATATTCCCTCCAAGTCCAAGCAATAGTTGGCTAACATTTTTACTGATTAAATCTCTTCCTTCGCCATTGTTCTCCACTTTACTGTTCAAGATGGCTTGCGAGAATTTCTCGATGTGACATGTAAAGTTAATTAGTTGATTGTAATGTATATATTTGAGTTAGACTAGTTAGTTACCATGCTGACATGGTACAATTAGTCTAATTATGATAGGTGGACACTGATGTATATAAAGGCTAAGATGAGAAATAAAAATTGCACGTTCTGCTCCATAACATTCTCTTTGAATTTTCCCCAATTCTGTGATTGTAGTTAGAGTTGATTTTTACACATGTATTAAGTGGAATTTTAATGCTCCATTTGTGCACCTGCCGAGGGAAAGTTGCATTGTTTCTATTGAAGAAGTGGTGGAGTTTTCGGAGTAGAAGAGAACAAAACTTGCCCAGAAGAACCGCGGCAACAACAGAGACAAGCTGCACTTCGGAAACAAGCGTCCAATCGAACCAAGAGGTATTGGATTGGAGGATGAATCCTTTTGAAGTGATGAGGGAATATATGATGATGTCACGTGCCAATAGGACGCAATTAATGTTCCAGGTAGCTAGCAAGGCCTAATTAAACTAATTGATGATGAGCTCGGGAAATCGAAATCAAACTTTCCTTGTGCATGATTATGGCTTCTAGCGAACCGGGACGATAGCCATCATTAGTATATCCATAAATATGGTGTTTCTCAAGCATATGATCCTGGAGATCCCATGAAGCCAACTCACCATTGTTGGTTTGAAGCAGCAATGTATCGTCGTTCCAAATGGTTAAAGGAAATGGAATTCTTGTAAAGCCATTAATCGAAAATCTTTTGATCCATGACTCGTTCACTCCGTACTCCATCATCACCCATATCTCAATCAAAGCTCTGGGACTAGTTCCATTTGGTATTACAGCTACAATCGACGCCAAGGAATTCTCCAACACAACGAGATTCCCTATCTTATAATTTTCACCATATTCACCACGATAAGGAGCGTATGGGGCATATGGAATCTCTCGTACTACCTCGGCGCTCATATCAAAACATAGTATAAAGTTGTTGTCTCCTAGATTCATGCTTGCAATCCAATGGAGGGAACCATTAAACAGTAAACCGAATTCATCGTAGAATACTACACAAATTGCATACCAACCAAGTGAATCAACAGAATACCGCAAACCAGCAGCTCCTCTTACCAAACCAGCATCTGGCATTGGCAAGATGGTATCTGCTACTCTCCAGGAATTAGAGCTGAGATCGTAGATCTCAATCTGGTAAATGCCATTACGATACCCGAACTTAAAATTATCATCATCTTTGTTCTCAAAGAACATGAATGATACAACCTTATATTCATTAGTACGAGGATCAAATCCGAAACCCAAAGCCTGTCTCTGGCAACAGAAGGCAGGAGGAATCCCAGAGGAGAAGACGTAAGGAGGAATTCCGAAGGGACGGTCAGGAAGTCTTCGAGATTCACGAGTAGCAGGATTACACAAATAGATTTCATCACTTGCACCATTATAACCATAAACATCGGGAGTGTACATAATGGAGTAAGAGTTACATGCGACACAAACGATGCCGTTGCAAGGTCCAGAAATCATTTTCATACAGTGATCGAAGGCGGGAAAATCAGTGGCATCCACACGAAGCGGGCCATCAATTAGTCGAGAATAGAATGACAAGACAGTGTTGCTGTTCTCCGTCTCACAACGCTTGAGTAATAGGTAGTCTGTTCTGGTGTTTTGAGAGGGGTGGTTGAGATGCAAATTAATGAAATGAGGATTTCTTATCAAACCACACCAAACTCTGCAAACACATTGTAATTTCATCAAGCATTTGACGGGTAATCTCACGAGAATTTCAGTCACAAGCTCTTCAGGGATATCCATGATTAATCAGTACGTTGATAATGATCGATCGATGATTTTTTTCACCTTTTCTGTTTAATTAACTGGCCTGCAAGCATAATTAATTATAAACGGAAGCAGGGAGCTGAATTAATAATGCTCCATTAATTGCAGTTATAGTTATTGATAAATGGATGGAGGAACTGGAGTCATGCTTCGCCACAATTTGCCCGCTAACTAAGACGAAAGTATTTTTGTGGTTAGCATAAATATATTGAGCCTAGGTGATTAATTAAATGCACGTAGGAGAAATTACGTAGCAAGGTACATATAGCGATCTTTGGCAATACAAATCTATATATATAAAAAGTAGTCCTTTATAAAAAGTAGTCCTTATTTGAAAATATTACACACACATATATTTTGTTTGATGAGGGTAGTTAGGCAAGTTGAATGTCATTGCAAAGATGGACGCATGTCGTAGATCGATGCATATTTGGACCAATGGGACAATGAATCCTCGTCGTACCATTTATGTCATAACATATCCTTACTTCTTGGAGATAACACCTTCGATTGTTGGTACTGTCGGGAAAGCATTGGAAATCTGCTACCTTCCCAACTCCTCGAAAAACCGTATGGTTTAGTGTGTTGAAGTCACAGATACTTCTTGGTGTTATTTGAGCATTTTTGAGGATTGCCAGGACGTCGACATCGTTCTTCAATTTGACAGGAAGATGAAAATATTCACTCTGATTGTAGACCTTGATGGAACAAACTCCATGCTTGTCCCACTCTCCCTTCCAGAATTTTTGATACTTTAATGCCACCCATTCGGCTCTGAGGAGATCCGGCCAGATGTTGTACAGCTTCGTTGCCTCAAGGGTAGGATGGAAGAGCACAAAAATAAGTAATTAACGGTTATCTAAATGTATACAGTACGTTATCCAGTGACAAATATTTATGCATGAGATCGATAAATACATTTGTAACTTATAAACAGACGAAAATATATAAGTTAGATTTGATGATTGATCATGTCATGCCATGTGTACAAATACACGTACCATGTGCACAAAAGCAGCACTGGGGGCACGGCAGGGGTTTATTGTAGTGAAATTAGTGGGCCACAACCCATGGATAGTAAAATTTGGTGTTATATTTGGTGGTAATGAAAAACTGGGTTGTTTTCTTAATTCTAAAATACGAATTGCATTTGGCCAGTGGACGGCCAGTTTTAGGAATTCAAATTCTGGAAGAAGGACTTTGGTTGGGGCGAAAAATATTTTGTCAGACGGGGAAAGGCGAAAGGAGGAGGAAAATGAAATCAATTCAGAAGCAGCAACCGGAATCAAAAGCAACATGACGAAGAGCACAAATCTTGATCTGCTGCCGGTGGCCATAGTTTTTGTTTCAAAGTTCAAACAAACATATGTGGTTGGAGAGATCGATGTATAGAGTAAATATATATATATATACTTTGAGGGACTTGGATCATGCAAATGCATGTGCAATGTTTTACTTAATTTTTTACATAGTCTCACACTCCTCCAACATATATCACATGCAATGCTTTTGATCAATTTACATACCATTCCATTACAATATTCCATTTAAAAAAATATTTCTTATTCTAATAGAAAAGTATACTTTTATTATTATTATTTTTAATTAACCGTGGAATTGATTACCCATTTATTAATTAATTGCATAAAAAAAGTAAGAAATAAAAACAAAAATGAACCCCTTAGTTTGTAATGAATTTAACTGTAACTCTCCTAGAATTCATAAACTGTTATAATAGTGAAAACAAAAAGTTTGTAATGAATTTAATAGTGAATTAGTGATAAATAATCACCATATAGTTAGCTTATCATTATCGACTTGTAAATAACCTTTTCATCAATTATATAGGGAAATATTATAGTCCCTTCATGAAACCATATTCAGCCATGAATAATAGCCTATGATGTATTACTAATGCAATTGCATAGGCCATTACATATGGATTGAATGGTTCCGTGAATGGATTATAGTCTGATCCTTAATTACATAATTTTTCTATCATATATAAAATAATAATATTGGATTATATATGTTACAAGAATAGGAACCCTAAACTAGTAGTAGAGTCAGAAAATAAGATATCGGGGTCCAAGGTATATATTTTATTTTGCATATATAAATATATATATTTACATTTCAGCGAACTAATATGAATTGTTCATTTTTTATTCAAACATATTTATTTTTTTGAAAATCTTATTGTTATTACATCATGCACAATATGAATTAACTTTTCTACTTCAATATGAAATAAGTATTATACTAGCCATGTCACATTAAAATAGTTCAGTAATACATCGACTTTTGAGTTAAAGTACAATTCAAAATATGATTTTTTACATGGAATGGATGAAATAATATATACAATGTTTAGAACAAAAATATTTAAGTATTTGTACTTGAAATTCAACTTTCATATCCAAAATCTTTTAATCTTTTAAACCTTAAACCTTGAAAAGTTATATTGTATTTAACTAATAGTCCTAACAGATAGAGCATAAAGACAATAATAAAATGATAATTATAACATATTTTAATTTCTAAACCTCATACATGTCCGTCACTCTAAAAAATTAAAATAAATCACACTTATCTCTCTGTTATATGTGCACAATCTTATATGATACGGCGAATGCACATAATGATTCAATTAGAGAATAAGTAAGATTTATTCAATTTTAAAAAAATATAACCAAATTAGAAAACTTAAGTTGTCTAAAAAGCTACTATGACTTGTAAAAACCGACAACAATCTGAGTTTGCATTAAGAAAATTAAAGCTCATACTTTTTACCCTAAATATTGTTATTTAAAAATAAGTTGTCTAAATTTGCATTAAAATACAAATTTAAGCTATCAAGGAAGAAAAAAGAGTGGGCGTTAGTCGACTAATAGAAACATTAATTGTTGTTTTTCTTTTCAATAAAAATAATAATTCTGTGTGTAAACAAATGAGATTCTGTATATCTTTAAAAAATAGAAAAACACAAGTTTTCAGTCAGTAATGCAAACTAAGGCCTACGCTATAAAAAAAAATTAATAATAAAAATTACGCACCTGAACGATTATGGTCACGGCAATTTTTTGCCCTTTTTATAATTTAATTTAATGAAAATAAAAATTTTGAGTTTGTATTTGACTAACGCAAACACATGCGATTCTCTTAATTTTTAGAATGAAAAATAAATATACAAGTTTGCATTCAACAAATGCAAGAATATAAGCCGGTCATAAGCACTAAAAGCGTACAACAAGACATAGAAGAGGGATCAAAAGCGTAACGATGGTATAGAAGATGACCAAAATTGCGATAAAACTAATAATACCTTAAGAAAAATATTTTTACACGATTTTAAGCCTCACTTTCCTTAGACAAATAAATTATGTTAGATCTTTGTATTAGTAGATTCTTGGACTCTCAATGTGTCCCTCTGCAATCATGGATATCTAACAATACTCAAAATGGGGACAACATAGCATTATTATAAATAAAAGGAGTAGCTCAGAAATATGTGAATATTGATCAAAAGCATTGAATGTGAAATAAACGTTATATATATGTTGGAGTAAAAAGTAAGTAAAACATTACACATGCATTTTCTCATCATCTAAGTACCTCAAAGTCAATTTGTTGCATGTGCATGGTTGGTAATTATATACTTCGTCCGTTCCATTAGAAGAGACCATATTGACAAAAATACAACTTATTATGAACGTCAACGGTACAACACATAAAATAGATAATTTGATATTATTTGTTCCTTTATATCCTTCTATTTTAAATGTGGATTAACACATGATTATATTAGTAAGGGCATGAGGAATAAAAAAAAATGAAATTGACTCTTTTAATGAAACAAAAAAATATTTCTCAAAGTATACTCTTCTAATTGAATGGAGGGAGTATGTAAATTGAGGCAAAGCATGACTCTGGTTAAATATTCGTAGTCTCCATCCATCCATTTATCAACAACTATATATGGCAATGGAATTAATTCAGCTCCCTGCTTCCATTTATAATTAATTATGCCTTCAGGCCAGGTAATTAGATAGAATAAGTGAAGAACATTTGTTGGGGGAATTTTGGGGTTAGGAAGTGGTCACTAAGAACACTTAATAGGAAATACAAGAATCACTTGTAAACGGGGATTTATGAATCAAAGTATTGAATTTAAGGCATGTAATCACTGTCCTTAAAGAGTTTATTGCTCCTATTATACTCTCTAACTTGGTTTAATGGAAATACCCTTCTAGGATACAATTGATTCAGCAAACAACAAAGTAGAGAGTTTTATGATTGTTAGACTAACACACCTATTTATAGAGGTGAAGAGTCACCAATTCGTTGGTTATTATTGAGAAAATTTCCTAAAACAACTGTTCACAGAATAGCCGCAACTTTTCACTCAAAACTGTACCAGAAGCAGTTTCCACGAAAAGGTTCGACACCAGTTAGACGTCGAAACTCGACATCGAATTTAGTCTCTAAAAAATCTCAACACAACCAAAATTCATTGATAGTGAACAAGCTGGAAAAGACTTGTTTTGTGTAAAATGGATTTATACATGCGACTATTGCTTTTAGGCTTTGTTTTTTTTTTTCAATCTTTTCCGGAAAGAGTTTGTTCTGTGTAAAATTGATTTAAACATGCGATTATTGTTCTCGTAAGCAATATACCTTTTTTTATAACTTTAAACTGATACACACAATAAAAAATCATTGATATAGTGAACAGTACTATTCACTATATTAGTGATACTCACTTTATGTTTTTCTTTAACAATCTTCTTCGGACTGAAAATGGACGTGGTCAAAACATATAAAGATACTCGCAAACAATAGCGCATATAATATTGTTAGCAAGTATCAGTTACACTCTTGAATAGAATCACAGGAGGAAGAAAAAAACAAACAAATAAGTGTTGGATATTCTGAACAACAATGGGACTTTACAGTACAAAAGAACCAACTAAAAATGTAATTTATTTCTAAAAGAACAACTAATCTATTACAAGAGTAGAAAGCAGTAAGTGCCTCTTCAAATCGTACAAATGCACTTTTCTTTAGCCTTTATTAGTCCCCTTACGTGTGCAAGGAGTTTAGGTCTAATATTCTTTTGAGATAAGATGAAGATGATCGTTAGAAGTTTGCACTAACTCAAACGAACTACAGGACAAGTGTGAAAAGTGCAAGAATAACTTGTAAAATGAGAATGATTGCTTGTTTCTAAATCATCATCCTAAGGAGTCTATTCATAGACCTCCAAAGGGTGCTATTCAATAGTCACAACTCTTAGGAAGAGATAGGAAGAAACGGAACTAAATTCGGATAAGAATTGAGTTCAAAATCACCATTTTAGTAAAGAGATGCAACTGTTCAGAATAAGGAAACTCTTACTGGAACACGTCCAAATTTCTGTCCGAATAGGACAGTAATTCAGACATACATCAGTCCCAGAAGTTGAACTTTCTAGTTCCAGCCGTTTACTGGAACTCGTCCGATTCTCTGTCCGACTCGGACAGAAAATCAGACATACACCAGTCCCATAACTTGAACACTTCCGTTCCAGACGTTTACTGGAACTCGTCCGAGTTTATGTCTGATTCAGACAGATATTCGGACATGCTTCAGTTTCAGAAGTTGAACACAACTCTCTTTGGAACTAGTCCGAGTTTCTGTGCGATTCGTACAGATACTCGGACATACCTGTTCATTCCTTTTCCTTTTTTCTTTCAGCTTAATTATTGGAAAAATCTCCAATATAAGGGGGGGGAAACAAAACTGCTACCCATGAAGAGTAATAATCTACTCTTAAAGAGTACTAGTGGGATTACACCGCATTATGCACAATGCCCAGTGATATAAGAAAAATGGTTTATACGAAAATCATAGTAATTGTAAAAATATAAATGTTTATTAAGAATATACTCCTTAAAAGTTCCCCACACGAATTAGGAAGCAAACACGGGGAGTTTTTGTCACCATAATTTCTGAAGTCCAACTAAAAGTGTCATCTTGAAAGATAGATAATGGGCAGCTCACTTAACATGTTACCTTCAATATGAGTAACAATGCATTCAAGAAGTCCTTCACAAGGAATGTATCTACATACCTCACCTTTAAGACAATCACAAGTAAAAATTTTGAAAGTAAAATTTTTGACAATTCTTTAACTTTTCCTATCTTTTGGCATGTAGTTGCAAATTGCCTTTACAAGGAGTCAAAAGGTTTTAAAAAGCAGGCATTGGCCGAAAATAGAAATGTATTCTCAACTACCTTGTGATTAGTGGTTGTATATGCATTAATCACCTATTCAAAAGTCAGATCCAAATTCTAAAATCTTTGGTTAAATACACCCTTAGTGTCAATGTACCAGTTCAGGAACCACCTCTATTCAAAAGTTATAAAATCGAAACAACATAATTTTTTTTTTGTTGAAATTCCCAAATTAATAACGCTACCGTTCAAAAAGAACACAACCTAAGAAAATTCAAATCAATGAATTTGAAGCTAAGAATTCCCAAATTTGGATCACATGGGGACAAAATTGAAAATCCGAAAGAGTTATTAAGAAATTATAGAATTCATGATTTGTGAAAGATGCTCGCCTGGGTTATTGACAGCATCCACCTGAAGCCATCAATGAGAGGACGAATCGAATGGTATATATTTAATAAAAAATTAAGTGAAAATAATTTTGAAGTAGAAGTACCATCTACAGAAATTGGTAAGCAATTTTTTATGGAGATATTTTGTCAAACACCACCATCCCTAACAGTATTGTGAAATTCCTTGTCCTCATATTCATCGGAACTTAAAAAATCAAAAATGCCAAAAGAATTTTGGAACTCAAGATCAACGTACCAGTCCAAATCCCAGAGGTCTAGGAACTACCATCGTCAGAACCCGTGGTAGATGGCTAATAGTGAATAAGGGCCCCACATGGGATCCCGACCCTACAGGTGGATCCCCCACGATGGCCCCCTAGACATCAGGAAGGTGGTAGGTGACACCAAACACCTTGACATTCACACTTATAAATACACCCATATACCTTACAGGTAAAGGGGGACTCTCTCTCTCTCTATACTCTAAGCTTCTCTCTCTACCGTACACTAACTTGACCGTCGGAGTGTATCCCGGGAAACTACCCTCGGAATACTTAACGGGTTCTCTCTTTTGGCAGGATTGTGATCAGGAGCTTTAACCATCCGCCCTTGACGACTGTCCGGCCAAAGCGCACCTCATCATTGGCGCCGTCTGTGGGGACTCATCATAACCTTGATTGATTCTACGAACATAACTCCGCTTTGACGTAGATGAAACCCCTCGAACTCTAAAAAATCATGTCAGAAGAAATTGGACCACGCCACTCTCTGACTGAACCGGACGTCACAGTTGAAAGTGACGATGATTCGCCGTCCCCTCGACCCAGCCACAGTGTCCGGCCCAAGGCCCATCGCCGGACCCTCACGACCTCCCATTCCTCCACTCCCTCAATGGCCAGCCAACATTCCCCCCCAGTGGAACCCATCCGCCCCATCACCCCAGCCCACTATGGAGCAATGGCAGTTCTTCCTTAACAACATGGGGCCTCTAATGGGACTGATGTCGGCATTCCAACAAATGCAGCAGCCACCCTTCGCTGCGGACCCGCAGGTAACGGCAAACATAACTCACAACATCCCATTACAGAACGAAACCACCGACCCTTTCATAACCGAAGTTCGCCACCGCTCTTCTGCCGAACCATAGCAAGAAACCTCGGGCCAAAACGCCATTCCCTCTGCCCCAAGCAGCTTCCTCCACCAACCGTACAATCATACCCAATACATCTAGCAACAAGCTGCAAATAAGCCATTCTCCTCCGGCGCACACGTTCCAGTACTGACTACTTACCAAGGGACCGTTCGACCCTCACCTTTCATCCCTGAGATTGCAACGTTCACGCCAGAGAAAGGTTACAAGTTCAAAGAGAGACTGAAGGAGTACGACGGGACGAAAGACCCGGCTGATCACCTTAGCCATTTCACCGTAGTAATGGAGATCCACAGCCCATCGCAGGCCATGTGGTGCAAACATTTTGTCACTACCCTTACCGGTAAGGCCAGACTGTGGTTCGACAGCCTAAAATCGGTAAGCCATCAAATCATGGGGCGAATTTTCTACTCAGTTCGACAACAAGTTCCTCCAACGCAGGAAGTTCGGCAAGAATGAAGCCTAGTTTGCTTCCCTATGCCAGGCCCCGGGAGAGTCATTGCAGAAGTACATCGACAGGTTCAATGATGAATGCTTGAAGTGTCAGGCTTGCAGGATCAAACGGCGATCGCCGCATTTATCAGTGGTCTCAACGATGGAGATGCTTTCAAGGCCCTCATTTCCAACCCTCCACAGACAATTGGAGAGTTGCTGGGAAGAGCGGAAAAACATGCCACCATTGAGAATACGGTGCTGGAAAAATCTAGGAATATGGCAGCTCTCACAGGACGCTATAAAGGGCGTGAACAACCCAACTTTCAGGGCAAGAGGAATGTCTATGACATAATCGGCCATCGCGTACAGGATAGCAGGCCAAGAGATCAACCCTCCTACTTTACTCCCCTCAACCGGACACCGAAAGAAATATATACCATGATTGCCAACAAGGGCATCCTCAAACCACCCTCGCCGCTTCAAACCCCCACCCTCCCCCTCCCCCTCCCCCTCCCCCCTTCCGTCGCAACAAAGACATTCTCTGCAAGTTCCATAATAACCATGGCCATGACACGGACGATTGCTTAAGCCTCCACAGAGAAATAGAGGAGGGGATCAAAAATGGCCAATTGAGCAATTTCGTCCAAGGAGCAAAAAAGTATTACCCCCGTAATAGGAGCAAAGGCTAGGCCAGGAACGAGAAGTGGACGGATGCCCGTAAACCGGACGAAAATTGCCAACAATTAACCTGGCCCCGCAAGGACGATAAGCGATCACGAGAGCTGGATGACAATCGCAGCGACAGTAAACGCCCCATGGGTGAAATACTGGCTATCATCGGAGGTCCGACCGAGGAGACTCACACCGGATTATGACGATGGTTCTCGCCACCTACACTCCCAGGAAACCATCACGTTCTCTCATGTGGATCCTGTCCTGGACCGGTCAGCAGGATCGGACGCTATCCTCACCAGAGCCATCATCGCCAATTCCCTCGTCCACCGAGTCTACTGGGATGGAGGAAGCTAAGCAGAAATTTTGTATCGGGAATGGTTCAAACAGATGGACGTGGACATTTGCTCTCAGCTCCGTCTCTACCACACCCCCTTGGTAGACTTCGCCAACCGTGTCTTATACGCTGAGGGCCTCATTACTCTTCCAGTCACTGTGGGACACGAATTTATGACAAAGACGGTTTACCTCGACTTCATTGTCATCAAGTCCCCCTCCCCCTATAACGCGATCCTTGGCCGTCCGGCACTGGCAAAGCTGAAAGCCATCATATCCACATTCTAGTTGCTCATCAAGTTCCCCACCCCTTCAAGCATCGCAACCCTCCAATCCATTTTTAAAACTGTAGGGTTTGATGAATCAATGCTAGATGCTCTTGGTATTCCTCCACAAAGAAAACAAAACCAGAAACTCTTGCTTGTACTGGTTATTTTTGTTTTATGTTTGTGTCATACTTGGTCTCATCTTGAAGCTTCATTTTAAAGCATACTTTATCTCTCTCTCCTTGTGTCTGAAATTTGTTGGTGTGTTTGCTGTTGGGGAGGGAGTGGGGGCCTTTAAGCGACCCACTTAGTCACAATAATCTCATTTGGGCAATGAACCCACTGTTTCATTTCGGTATCACTACTTGCAATTGTCGATTGGCTGTTGTTTCTTACCTTTTGGTTTTATTTATTGGTTGAACCTTACATGCTTACATCTTCCATAGTGATGTTTTAATGGCTATGGAGGACCGAATCTATACTGCAGACAAATCCTATGCAATGGCATTGGATTTGCATCTCTCTTTGTTGTTTGAAGTCTTGCAAGGTATATATACAGTCTTATTTTCCTTTATAGATAAATTTCTCTAATATGCTCTATTTCTATGGTGAGTACATTTATGGTCATGTTGAAACAATATTCTATTTGAGAACTCTTCAGATGGTTTGGCAATCTGCTGTGGTAGTTTGGTATTTTAAGATTTAAATTTTATAGGAAAGCTATCTCGTGATGGTTTTTTTCTTCTAGGCTTGAATTGCAGCACTTAAGGGAAATCGACTCTTGCAGATAAATTTCTATAATCTGCTATGTTTCTTCTATGGTTGCTTTCTACTAATTATGAGTCATGCATATAGATGGATGTCATTTTAACTTGTGAGTTTTTCAATTACATCTTTTATCAGTTTGCAGTTGGATGCTCAATATCGTGCAATTTCAGGGATTTTGAGCAACTTTCCAATTCCTGAAGAGATGTTGTATCATGAAGAGTGTAAGAATGTTTTCGTTTTCAAAATCTTAACTGAACAGATAATTCTTCCTTGTGTGGGTTTAAGATTCTTCTTCCTTCAAAGAAAGGATCATGATAGAAAAACAATGTGTTGTTTTTAGTGGTGTAGGGATGTTGATAATCTTTTTACATCTTTTGGTTGCTATTATATTGAATTTGAGAATTGAGCTTGTATAAAGTTTAATGTAAATTTATAAGCTACATTGTATTATTCTATGATTTGAAATGAAATAGCTTTTAATTGAGCTAGAAGTATATAAGCTCTTTTTGTATTTTTTTTTTTTTTGAGAATTTATTGCTTTGTTGACCACTGTTTTGGTCACCAAATGTCAATATTGTTTACTGTTATGTATTGAATTGGTGATGGAATTCTGGTTACCAAAGACTACATTTTGACCACAAATTCGGTCACCAAAATTGTCACTAATAATGTGAATTTAATTATTAATTTAAATTATTGGTCACTAGAAAATTAGTCACCAAAGTTTGTCTCAAAAAAAAAAAAAAAAAAGTGGTCACTAAAGGCAAACAAACGGCGTTAACAGGTCATTTTTGGAGACCAAAATACTGACCACATTTTCTCTGGTCACCAAAGGGCTAGGCTTTGGTGACCAGATTATGTCCCTTTGGTGACCAAATTAGTGACCAATAGTTTTGGTCAGTAATTGGTGACCACTACGTTTTGGTCACCAAACCAACCCTTTGGTGACCAACTCTTTTAAGTTGGTCACCAGACCCTTTGGTGACCGAGCTTCGGTGACCACCCACTGACTAAGGTTTTTCTGGTCACCAAAGCCTTTAGTGACAAGATTTTAGCTTTTGGTGACCAAAATTGGTGTCGTCACCAAAGGCATTTTTTTTTTGTAGTGATACTATTTTACTATGAACTAGAGCTTGCTTGTAAGAAAATAGAGCAAAGCTTATAAATGGGAGAGGGGTGCAGTTTGAAACCAGATTCGAATTCTAGAGCTTCATAAAGTGCATATCTAGTAGTCTCTTCAGCAAATTTTGGATCTTCTTTGGTTATAGCTTCAATAGCTTGAGGAACATGTCTGTATGGTAAAATTGTAATCCTTCAAGGATGTAGTTAATGGAATCGTCAAATTTGGCTGGGACTTCCAAAGTTGGTTGATCGTTTTCAAAGCATAAGTGGACTTGGATTTGACTGAGTCGACCATGACGAGTACAAAGCCATCAACATCATGAGTATTAGGGCCAATAGGATCACTTCAAAGAATTGAGGCACATAACTGATAATTTGAAGTCTGTTTACACGTATCATTAATTCAGAAGAACTTAATGGAAGAATTACTAATAAAGAGAGAATGATAAAAATGGAATAAGACTCATATTGAACCATTTTGATAAATTACCTTGCATCGATCCATCCCTAAATATCTGAATAGAATATTGTTTGAAAACTAAGAGGATTGATGTTCAATTTTATAAGATGGCTGAGTCGACCTTGATGAAGTATTCAAATGTCTGAAATATTCACCTGGTGGCACAGATTCCCAAAACGCATGAACTATATTAAAAAGAGAGTGCCAAAAAAAATAACTGATAATTTGAAGTCTGTTTGCACGTATCATTAATTCAGAAGAACTTAATGGAAGAATTACTAATAAAGAGACAATGATAAAAATGGAATAAGACTCATATTGAACCATTTTGATAAATTACCTTGCATCGATCCATCCCTAAATATCTGAATAGAATATTGTTTGAAAACTAAGAGGATTGATGTTCAATTTTATAAGATGGCTGAGTCTACCTTGATGAAGTATTCAAATGTCTGAAATATTCACCTGGTGGCACAGATTCCCAAAACGCATGAACTATATTAAAAAGAGAGTGCCAAAAAAAATAAAAACGCTACTCTTTGGGGCCCACCCTCCGGTCCTTCAAGTTATTCATTATGTAGGAATGAAACCGTGGTTATGTTTTCGGGATTACGATTGCAACTAGAATTTGAATACTTCTAGTAAGTATTCAAATGATGCTGCTCATAAAAGGAAAAATGACACTTTGGTCCCTAATATTTGAGGGTGTGACACTTTTGGTTCCGAATGTATCAATTTCGACACTTTTGGTTTCTAAAGTTTTGTTTCAGTGACACTTTTGGTGCATTAATTTACCTAATTTATAGGTAATTTGGGGTCAAAATATAAATTATCTAAAATATTGGGTTCAATCAAAAAATTTGAAAAAATCACCACTTATTAAAACCAAAAAATAGTGAGTATTTTTTCAAATGAAATTGCTGTTGTCTCTAGATAATGGAATTTAGTATACTAGTATTGTAGCTCCAACTATAAAATGCTTTGATGTTATGTGGGATTAGAGAAACCATTACCAAAGTTCTACCAGAATGTTTTTAATCAAAGTTGCAAATTGGTTGGTAAATAATTGTGGAGTCTTGATTGTAAAGTGAATGACATGTGGGTTTTTTGAGGTGCTAGAAAAGAAAGTGTCATATTAACTAAAATCTTCTTTTAGCAAAAAAAAAATTATAAACACTTCAAAAATTATACTGTTAGAATAAAAAAGAGAATTCCCAACAGAATTAGATTGATTATCAATGCATTCACAAGCACACATAAAAATTATGTCACCTTTGATAAACAAAAAATTATGGCAAAACTTTAGTATTGGTTTCTCTATTCCCATATAACATCTAAGTATTTTATAACTATATATAGTTACAGTACTAATATGCTAAATTTCATTATCCAGAGACAACAACAATTTCATTCTAGAAAATACTCATTATTTTTTTGTTTTAATAAGTGGTAAATTTTTTAAGATTTTCGATTGAATCCAATAGTTTAGACAATCTATATTTTGACCCCAAAGTACATATAAAATAAGTAATAGCAGGTAAAGGGACCAAAAGTGTCATTGGAACAAAACTTTAGGAACCAAAAGTGTCAAAGTTGATACATTTAGGATCAAAAGTGTCATTCTTCCGCTCATAAAACATGGTGGAAGATTCATGATGCAATGGCGAAGAATTTGCAGAAATATTGCTTATTTCATTTGAATATTTCTAGAAAGTATTCAAATGATGCTGCTCATAAAAGGAAAAATGACACTTTTGGTCTCTAATGTTTGAGGGTGTGATACTTTTGGTCCCTAAAGTTTTGTTTCAGTAACACTTTTGGTGCATTTATCTACTTTATAGGTAATTTGGGGTCAAACTATAAATTGTCTAAAATATTGGGTTCAACCAAAAAATTTGAAACAATTATCACTTATTAAAACCAAAAAATAGTGAGTATTTTTTAGAATGAAACTACTGCTGTCTCTATATAATAGAATTTAGTATACTAGTATTGTAGCTACAACTATAAAATGCTGTGATTTTATGTGGGAATAGGAAAACCAGTACTAAAGTTCTGCCGAATTTTTTTTAATCAAAGTTGCATAATTGGTTGGTGATTAACTTTGGAGTCTTGAGAGTAAAGTGAATGACATGTGGGTTTTGAGATGTGCTAGAAAAGAATGTGTCACATTAACTAAAATCTCCTTTTAACAAAGAAAAATTGCAAACACTTCAAAAATTATACTATTAGAATAAAACAAAGAATTCCCAACAGAATTAGATTAATTATCATTGCATTCACAAGCACACATAAAAATTATGTCAGCTTTGATTAAAAAAAAATTCCTACATAACTTTAGTACTGGTTTCCCTATTCTCATATAACATCAAAGATTTTATAGCTATAGTTACAGTACTAATATGCTAAATTTCATTATCCAGAGACAACAGTTTTATTCAAAAAATGCTCGCTATTTTTTTGTTTTAATAAGTGGTTTATTTTTTAAAATTTTAGATTGAACCTAATATTTTAGACAATTTATATTTTGACACCAAATTACATATAAAACAAATAATAGTAGGTAAAGGGACCAAAAGTGTCACTGGAACAAAAATTTAGAGACCAAAAGTGTCAAAGTTGATACATTATGGACCAAAAGTGTCACACCCTCAAACATTAGAGACCAAAATGGTCATTCTTCCGCTCATAAAACATGGTGGAAGATTCAAGATGCAATGGCGAAGAATGTGCAGAAATATTGCTTATTTCATTCCGAGAAGAAAGAAGCATTAGAGTTGGCTCCGAAGCAAGCTGAGAAAGCTAATTACTCAGATGGTCATTTGAAGATTAAAATTCAAGACCCACTTTGAATATTTGCTTTGAAGACCTTTTTTTTTCTTTTTGGTGGGGATTTTGAGGGATGAAATGTTTAAATTCTAATTACATTTTTAATTTAATTTTTAGTATTATTGTTAATTTTACAAAATAATTTAAAATACTCATATTATAGAAACGAAATAATATTAACCCATAAATAATGTTACAAAAGAAAAGAAAAAGAAGGAGTTTCTTATTAGATCGATGTATTGTTCGATAGGAAACTCCACTACACACTCGCGCACATCACTCTTTGTTGTTATCATTTTGAAACATGCCTTATTTTTTATTTTATAAATGCTACTTTTTTAAATAGACAGTCTTTCTACCTTAGAACAGAGGGAAACAAGCTGCACGCAAGTTCACCTGGGCTCAGAAAGATTTTCTCTCATGCTGCGTGAAATGAATGTAATATAGAAGCAGATTGAGCTCGAGTAATGCACGAATGAAAAATGGAAGGTGTAAATGATTTTTGGGACCCCTGCAATTTAATGAATAACTCTTTTTCTTTTTCTTTTTTTTTTAATTTATAAAGTGAGATTAGTTAATTACCTGTTTTATTAATTGCGGAGATTTAAACAAATAAAATAAAAACAAATAAGACTAAACCGTAAGGTTCACATTTTGTACACTTGATTGTTGAATTTATGATAGTCTACTTTGAGTTGCTTCAGAATATGTTAATTAATCAAGGTAAATCACTGACTTTTTGGTACCTAAAACATAAGGCTCTACTACGTCCTCATCTTCGCCTTCGTCACCTGTTTCCCAGGGTCTATACCCACACCCCACTCCCCTCGTCATCGTGGTTGCCATCATTTTGGACCTCTAGTGAGTTGAGCACCAGCAATGCAGTCGGAATGTGTGGCCTAGCCGGCATACGAGCGGTGAGCTCAATGTCTGTAGGCATTGTATGTGCTTCAATTAATGGGAGTGAAAATCCTCTTCAACGCCTTTACTTTAGGAAGTGGCAGGGACTTGTGTACTTTTTCAGAAATCTGCTATATCAACTAAACTGGTCCTTGAACTAGATTGGACCACAAAGGCGTGGTAGATACTTGAGTAGCTTGATCTGCGCAACAGCGTATTGTCGACCGGACTATTTCAGGAGCTGGGAGTGTGGAGGCTGGGCTAGGTTCGGAGCTGACTTCTTCCGCAAGGCTGTGGCAGTATGTGGTTTGGGCATCCATAGGAAATATCGTATATCGCATATAACATTTGGTGTATCGCATATCACTTATAATCTCTGATGTAATAAGTTTACTTGTTGATGTATCGCATATTTTTTAAAGAGAAACTGCATGTCATGGGGTTTAGTGAAAAAAAAAATGTGTCACCCTTTTCATAAATTTTTTTTATAAAAAAAATCATCTATAGTGAAAATTTGCTCTTATTAGTTTAAGGGTTAAAGTACTGTATGTCGGACATAAAATATGTCTTTTACTTGGTACTATATATGGAAGCCATGTATATCTTGTATAATGAACAGTTATGATTTGGACATGGAAAAACTTAATTTCCTAACAAAATTGTTTTAATGCCTTCCACCATATAAAAATCTGATTCAATTCATTTGGAAATTAATTTATGTCATATACAGAATCATGGAAATTAATTCATGGCATTTACAAATATTGATTCACATTTTAATTAATCCACATGGGATAAATTACAGTATATGTATATGAGAACTTTTTCACTAACAAAATTCACTCGTGAAGTTGTATCGTGAGCACAATACAGATAGAAACACATAATAATCCACATGGGATAAATTACAGTATATATATATATATATATATGTTTTCATGTTTTTGAGATGTACATGTATGTACTCGCTCTATACTAAATAAAAGTATCATCTATGGGAGAAAAGAATTGATCGAGATATATATTTTTGTAAGATGCTACTCTTAATATCTTGTAATCTTTCGTTTAATTTTATGTTCTTTTTATTTTGTTTTGTTGCTAGACGATTTTCTAACATCTTTAACGAAATTTAAGTGGCTTTATTATATACATAAACAAAATCAAACTATTGGAGTGGCTTTACAATGAGAAGAGTGCCAAAAGTTTTGTATGGTGCTAAAATGGAACAAAAATCTTGAAATTGATAAAATTGGGAAGGTGGTAGGAGGGAGTAATACTTTCTCTCTTATAAGAAAAGTTATTCTAGGCATCAGATATATGAAATACGATTATGCGGCTTAATTGTATTATTATGTCTCTGGCAGGATCCTTATAGAATGCCTTAGCCATCCATTCCCTTTCTCCCAAAGGTATTACTCTCTCTGTCTCACTCAAAGAGTCCACTTTCAAGAAAAAATCTTGTCCTATTCAAAGAGTCATTTTTGAATTTATTTACATTATATACCCTTACTAATATAATAATGTGTGGTTCACAATTAGCCCTTACTTCTAAAGTAAGGATATCAGTGAAAAATATGGTGGTAAATTACTTAATTTAGGTGTTGTACCTCACAACCCATAATAAATTGTACACATTTCAAAGTGGACTCTTTGAGTGGGACGGAGGGAGTATTAACCATGTTTGTTAGGCCAGCTCCATGGACTCCCACAAGAACATCAAAAGAGTTAATTAACAAACTCTGAAACCTCTGTCTGTTTCCCCCAAAAATCTACTTCAAAGCCCGAGTTCTTGGGAGTGGCTGCAATTTCTCCTACATTTGTCAATCTTCTTGTGCTGTTTCTTGAAATCACGAACATCCGTGGCCTCTTCTTGCCTGTCTTGGTATGAACACTTGTGATGTTGTTGTTGTTGTTGATGAATGGTTTCCCTCTTCAGAGAGTACGCACTTCTTACGAGCTTTCTGAAGTCTTTCATGGTGTGTGAAGATTTGGAAGGATGAATGCCTGTGTTGATGAACATTTTGGGTTGAGGGAATCAACAACATGCAGCTTGATTCCTTCTTCAATGGTTTTGGTAGATGAAGATATAGTATATAATTGATTGTTAATTGGGAAGGTGATTCTACCAAATAGCAGGCTCTAATTTATATTTGTTTCTTGAAAGGCACGAGCCAACTCCAAAGCATGCTACTAACTCTTTTTTAAACATACACTATTTCTATTTTTAAAATCGATTTTTTTCTTTTATTTTAGAAATAGTCATTACTTTTATATTACATACACTACTATTTTAAATAGACATTACTTTCTACCTTTAAATTTGAAACATTTTTTTCATATATAATTAGGCACTATTTTTTAAAACAGATACTAGTTCTACCTTTATCGTTTGATACTTTTCGTTTTGCCGACACTATTTTTACCCTTAAATAATATCATTTTATACATTAATGTTGTAGATATAGGAGATTTAAGGCTACATGTGCTGTCAACAAACGCAACAAATTACAATTCATACTTGTAAGAATACAAAACAACAACGCGATTTAATTATTCATGAATGAATTAATAATGCAGGGTAACAATGTTGTACTCAAGAATGTGCCATTGAGTTTGGTGTTAATATTCTCAGTAACAATATTAACTGTTAATATTCTCAATAAACACTAGTACATTTCTCATGTATATATCACTTTTAGCTAGTTTTTCCTATTTTAAAAAAATTTCATTTCTTTCTTAGTGCTATTATTTCAGGGTAGCAAATATACTCTTCTAGAGTATCACTACTATTCTCAAGTAACCCTTCAGTTTTATTTTATTTTTTCTTTATTTTTGTGAGCAGTATTTAAAGATAATACTACTCATATTTGTGAGCAGTATCAATTAAATTTTTTTGGGCTTTGTTTTATTATCTTTAAAGTGACATTTGATAATAGTATTATTGATACTCGTGTGTCGTGAATAGTACCAGTATACTTTTGTTCAAGTATCAATTTTATTTTTTATTTTTATTTTTTTATAAAAGAACTCATTACTATTCTCGTGGATAGTTATCACGTACATAAACCTATTTTAAAGGGGACTAAATCTATCACAAAAAATATTCAAGTTGCTAGCTATTTTTTTTTTTTTTTTTTTGTGATTTCCGGCTTCGACATTGATTAAATTTTTTAATTTTTTTTTGTAATTTATTAGTACTATTACCGGCTTCGACATTGATTAAATATGGGCGGCTAGATTGATAATATGTAAGAATATATGTAATATGTTGGAGGGGCGGCGAAACTGATCAAAAGAGCAATATAAAATCAACAAATTGCTGTATTAATTCCATGTCAAGTTAAGGGACGCTAACTGCGTAATTAATTACAACTTAAATTTTAATTTGGAGATGATCAAACCTAAGCAAACAGACCCTTAAGGTCATATATTTACCTATAAACATGTTATTAATTAAAGGATAAAAAACAACAAGAGGGTGATTAAATTTCATGTGTGGAAGAGTCTTGAGGAGAAATTATTGAATGGTAAGAAATCATATCTTATATTATACTGTAGTAAACATCGTACATTGAATTGAATCATGAACTTGACTAAATTAATTAAGGAATTTATTTATTATACGTATTTTGATTTTTTGTTGGTCAACATTTTGCCCTTCACAATTCCCACGCTGCGTCCCACATCTATAAATAGTTATCTTCAAATGCAGAAAATGCATCAATTCAGAAAACAGTCACATATATATCCAACAAGAGTATAAAAGTTTATATCATTCATTCAAGCATATTTATATATTTAGCAATGGCTTCCCCAGCAGTCAACGGCATCTCAGAGGATAAATGGTACGAGGAAATCCCTTTCTCTAATGGAGGTGGTGGCGACGACGTTGATCAGAGCAGCCCTAATGCGGTGGAGAAATGGTTCCATGACCACCTCCATGGTGCAAAACCAAAGCTCACCAAGCTTCATTTCTTCGTTCACGACAACGTCACAGCCAACCATCCCAATGCTGTGCTGATTGCCCCGGCAGATGCTGCCAGCATAGCCTCGACTGCTTTTGGATCAACCTACGCTATGGATGACCCAATCACTGTTGATTCGGATCCCAATTCGGAGATCATCGGCCGAGCACAAGGCACCTTCAGCTTCGTAAGCCAAGCCGACCCTGTCCTGTCTATGTCGGTGAAATTGGTGTTTACGGAAGGGGAGTTTAAGGGCAGCTCCCTTAGTATTTTGGGGAACAATCCAATTTCCCATAAGTACAGGGAGATGCCCATATTGGGTGGTACTGGCATTTTCCGACTTGCTCGTGGGACAGCTACTGTCAATACGGTTACTGTGGATATCGCCAAGCTCAATGACATTCTTGAGTACCACGTCATCGTCCAGCACTATTAATTCATTAATGAAATAAGATGCGTTTGCTGTTTGTATTGTTACAAAATCATTTCTACTTCTGCAATAGCTTTAAGCTGCTCTTAAAGCTCTTTTATGTATGCATGCAGAAATCTTTCTGCATGACCTGATGTTTAATTTGATTGTTAATGTTTTATTTTCATTCCGTTGAATAAATAAAAGAAGTAGTTCTCTATATTTATACCTTGTATTGTCAATTCTCTTTTTTAATTTCCTTCTTCTATTACACAAACTGTTATACATATGCAGTTTTTCTACCACTAGCTACCATATAGTTTATACACTTAAGTAACGTCATAAATTAATGTACAAAAAAATATAAGAAATAATATGTGTATGCTTGTAGACTTAGTTTTTAGACAAAAATTTGTGGCCCTGAGGTTTGGTGACACACGTATCAAGTTTGGCCTTTTATATATCACAATTGTTGAGCTAGAAACATGCATATAAATTTTAGTCTTTGTTGTTTTGGGTATTGAGTTTACCCTATAATGTATTGAGTGTACGTAGCTTGTAAAGTATAGCATTTATAAATTTAGTTGTTGATGCATCTCGTACCGCATATAACATATATGATGTATCGTTTAACGAGTTTAGATGTTAACATATTGTGATTAAGTAAATAAAAAGTATCGTCTGTAGTGACTAAAACATGCATATATAGTTTACCTTTTGATACATTGCGCATTAATAAAAACACGTGTATCGAATTTAGTTACCGAATTATCATTGTCGGATGGTTAGAAGGTTGGACATGAGACTCCATCTTATTTTTAACCAACTAATTGAAACTAGGGTTTGTAAATAATGCAATCCATTAATTTTGAGGCAAGATCCGTTTGTCCCTATTCTGAAAGTGTAAATTTACTCAATTATATTATTCAACAATTTCAATAATTACTCTAATTTGGATCAACTGAAGTAAACTGTATAAATTGATTAAAGAAATGAAACATTCCACTAAATAGACTTAATGAAAAAGAATAAGAAAAATAAAAATCAGAACATTTGGATTTCCAGCCCTTTATTAATTGATAAATTAACTAATAAAAGAAGAACTAAATTAGGTTTCAAAAACAAAAAAGAAAAAAGAAAAAAGAAAAAAGAAAAGTCTCCTTAATTAATTAGGAGTCTAATTGAGGAGCAATTACTGAATGAAAAAAGGTCGTGCATGTAAATCTATGCGATATTGACCAAAAGAGCAGATGATTCGCAGTCGCAGCCTACATTGAATTGAATTTAACCAAAATCTTGACCGAATTTCGACATTCTTTTTATTTTTTTTGTTAGTCAACATTCAGCATTAATTGTCGCAGTCACCTATGTTCAACACACTCAATGATTTTATATCTTGTTAGAGAAGAATCCAATTTTAAATTAACGTAAACAACTTTTTTATGAAAATGAAATATAACATCTAAAATAATTAATTGATAATAGAACATCTGAATGCAAGTTTCAAAAAGGGAATTACACAGTACTTGCATGTAATTAATTTCATTAGAAAAAGTTTTGGTAATTAATTATGGGAGAATTGTGTGGGATCAGCACACTATTATCGAGACTTGCACATTACACGCCTTTAATTCAACGTTTTTTTTAAAAAAATTTGATAATAAACTTCATAGTTCATTACTCAAGAGAGAATTGGTAGTACAATTTAATCTGATAATAATCAGATACAAACAGTTGAAAATAAATTAAATCAAACCTATACAGATCTAAACAAGTAGTAATCCATATAGATCTATCTAGTAGAACAAAAAATAAGTACAACGCTAGACAAATCACGTATCGAAGTATGAATTCGATCTCGAATATGCCACTAATCTTCTGATGAAAGCCCCCCAACCTACTGAATTTTCACTTGATAATAATAAAATACCTATTTATTAATATGGGGAAGGAACTCCCGTTTATTCGTGGAAACAAAATCTCTCACTATGAGAGAACGAAAAACTCCCATCATGGAAGAAGAAAAAAATAAACTAAATAGAAAATGATAGAAAAAAACTTCTTTTTCCTCCATCACCCATGAAAGGGAAATGGGAGAAGAAGTTAGAGAATATGGAGGCTAGAGTTTGAGAGGATGAGAGGAAGAGAGAAATTTTTTTTATTTATACAAATTAGTTATCAAGTAGTTTAATCTCAAATGTATTGCGTATTGTGTATATACTCTGACGTATTATATATCATTTATAGCATATGAGGTAGGAAAAGTATCTGTCTTTTGCCATTGAACTATCTGAATATATTACCTTTCAATCCACAAATGGAATTAATTCTTGTTGATTAAGAAATGCAGCCAAATGGCATGAAATTAATTAATTCAGAAATTTGTTGATTTACAAAAATGTTGCTGGCTCTTTTGAGTTTTCCGATAAAACATGTTTATGTATAAAAATTATCTGGTTAAAAAAGTAGCGCCAGTACAATTAATAAAAAAAAAATGCCTATTGTTATTTATATTAAAAAATATATATACAATAATTTCTGCGTGCACATGTAAAAATTAAAATAGTGGAGTCTCCAGTCCAACGATCCGTCATCTGACAAAATACTCATCATAATTATATTAATATCAATCTCGCCGCCCATGCAAAGTGAATGTTAAATGAACAACTGAAAATGGAACTGATAAATATGGTGAAAACCATAAAATATTTCAAGTAGTATAAAAATTAAAATTAAAATTAAAATTCAAGTAGTATATATATATATATATATATATGATATTAAAATTGAAACTCCAGATAAACTTAAGAATACGTCCCAAGCCGGCTATGGTAAGGCTTCAAAGCCGGCATAACTAATAATTTGTATTTCCTCTATGAATAATTAGAAGTTCCTTCTCTATGTAAATAAATAAATGTCATTATTTTCATTTGAACATTCATCCATTTGAAGGCTTTCTGATTTATTATATGTTCTATTAGAAGAGTTCACTTTCAATTTTTCACCTCCTTATAACCTTACTAATATAATCATGTGTGGTTCAAGTAGAACAAATGATGTCAAATTAACTATTTTATGTACTTTACCTAGATATTTATAATAAGTTGTAACTTTGTTAATATTGACTTTTCTAATAGAGGGAACGAAAGGAGCATATGACAGA
>VMRK01000588.1:0-29878 GCA_016801395.1 Leptodermis oblonga
GAGGTCTGTTCTACTACTTTTTGGAGAAGGTCTATTCAGGTTAAAATGTCTATTTTCATGTGGTGGTTGGTGAATTGCATTCTTCCTCTGGACGACGCGCTGCATGGAATTGGGTTTTCTCTTGCATCCAAATGCCCTTTCTGTGATATTGGGGGGGGGGGGGGGGGACGGGGGGACGGGGGACATTTGTTTTTTCATTTGGCCAAAGAGATTAGGGTACTGGCTGCCCTACTTTTGGAACAGAGGGAGTTCTCCTCCTTGGATGGCCTATTAAGTGCATTCTGGACCCAGAATAGTGATGATCTTCGGGCTCTTCCGGGGGAAGTCACAAATATTGTGTCGGTAGTACTGCTGGGAGTTATGGACATCATATTGTAGGACAGTGTATGGCGGTGAGCAAGGGTCACTGGAGCGGGTGAGATTTAGGGCTCGTAAACTCATGTGGAAACTATTCACGGTTCATCCTCCCCAACTTGTTCCAAGTCCCAAATTTTTGGTTGGATCAGTTCTGCCTTGCTGGCTATATAGGAAGAAGAAGGCAGCAAAGGTATTAGCATGGAAGGGCCCGCAAAGTATGCAGTACAAGTTGAATATGGACGGATCTTCCCTAGGGAATCCAGGGCCCGCGAGAGCTGGAGTAGTTCTACGATCTATAACTGAAGAGGTAGTGTTTGCTGCTAGTGTATTCCTGGGGCATAGGACGGCTTTCCAAGCTCAGGCGTTAGCCTTATTATATAGTATCATGACGTGCAGACAGGAAAGGGGCCCTGAAACTCAGCAGCTATATTATTCAAGATTGGGGAAGTTCTGGGCGATTGTTCTCTTTGACACATGTACCAAAAAGGGAATGTGGTGGTGGACGAGCTAGCTACCGGCGCAAGTACAACCGGTTTGACATCTTTCTACTTTATGGGAACTCTCCCCAGGCGGGTGAAAGGGTTAGTGATACTCGATGCTAGGAGCTTTCTGTATCTTGATTATAGTTACATCTTTGATGCAGGGTTAGGCTAGCATGTCCCCCTGTTTGTAACACTAATTTTTTGAATCAATGGAATAAGCTCCGGCCGCCAGCTTCTGCTATTTTTTAAAAAACAAAAGAAGAGAAAAATAACACAAAATAAATTAAAACAATGAAAAATTTTAATTACAATTATTTTATATATTATTAGAATATATGTAGTATAAACAATTTGATATATAAATAAACATATAATATAATAAAGGTAAAAAGATTATATAACAAAACCAAAAGAAAGTGGAGTGGCTAATTAGCTTATCTTAAGCCTTATTATTAAATTTAGGTTTTGTGTTCGATTCTCATCTTGAGCAATAAACATAATAGCTTTTTGATGTGACACAAAATGTCCCAGAATGAGATACCCCTGCAGTTGAAATATGTGGCCCCGGGTCCAGGATTCTTTAGCTTGGGAGAGAACGCTTCCATCGCCAACCTATCCAAAGAAGCACAAAACAAGCGGGGCTATCCCCCCTGTTCCACTCCAACGATCAAGTCAGTATTAAATATCAATATCAAAAGGTATAAACTGAGTGCTCAAAGTATAAGAAATTGTGTACCTTCTTTGGTGTAAAATGTGAATATATATAGGCTTACCTTGCTACTTTGGCCGTTGCGCCTTTTCCGGGCCATATCCTTTAAGGTTACCCTGATTTGCCTCATTGATGATGGTCTCAGCTTTAAATGCTTTCCTGGTCTACCGCCCTCTTTATGACCTAGATCTTGCTCCTTTGCCGTCAATGCCCCGCATAACTCTTGCCTATAATAACAGCATAAAGTCCCGCCCTCTGATTATTACCTTATAACTTAGCTGTATATTGTTACTCTAGCCTAAGGGCTTTTAGCTCGGTTGCCGACCTAAAGTGTCTTAGCCCTTTACCGACTTAAAATGTCTTAGCCCTTTTACCGGAATGAAATGTTTTAGCCCGGCTATATGACTTTATTCTAGCCTAACTTTTTACCTTGTTCTTCCTTTCTTTGGGCTTTTCCTTTTCACCCTATTTCCTTTACTTTATTGGGCCATGTGAAACCCCGTAAAATTTTAAAATTCACCTCGAAAATATATTGAGGTATTTATAAATATTTTATGACTAGTTATAATATTTTCTTTTAAAAGAAAGTTTCATCTAAAACTATTTCTTTAAGAAAATTTCATAAAATTCTCAGATATTTTATTTCGAAAAGAATTTCTTTATTTTTATTTTAAATCTTTATCTATGAGGGTTAATTGATAACTTTGATTCTAGACATCATGTTATGATTTAGGAATTTACGGAATCTTTGGAAATAGGAATTAGAAGATAAGAAAATCAGGGAAAATAATAAAGAAAGTGGGTAAATCAGTTTTACCATTTCCCCAATCGGTAAAACCGATTGGGAGAAGAAAAGATTTACCACCAATCGGTTTTAACCAATTTTCAATTGGGCAAAACCAATTGGAATGGATAGAATTTGAATCCATCGGTTTTGACCAATTTACCAATCGGTAAAACCGATTGGAAAAAAGAATAAAAAAATTACCACCGCCTAATAAATCAGTTTTAGCCGATTATCGATAGGGGAAAACGGATTCTAATCCGTTTTACCAATGAGCAATCGGATAAAATCGATTGTGTACCAGAAATGGGAAAAAAAAAAAAGAAAAGATAATCACGAGCCTTTTGGCATATTAGGCCACTGTGCCTATAAATACCCCCTCCCTACACCATTTCCTTCACCAAGTCACACCCAAATGATGCCCAAACCATACCAAAACCTTGCCAAACTAGAAAAGAAAGGAAAAGAGAAGGAAGGAAGGATAAGGAAGAAGAAGAAAGGATGGAAAAGCTTGGAAACAAAGCTTTGAAAACTAAGGATTGGTTCCAGAGCCGTGGATTTGATGATAGGAGGAATTCAAATGTATCAGTAAGGAATTCAACGTATTATTCGGTTACTTTTTAGGAAATAATGCATATTTTCAAGTTTTGAAGTTTTAGGAATCTCTTTGAGGTTTCGTGATCTTGTAGTTATTATGGAAAATCTAGTTATGAAGTATTAGGGATGATGAATGTTGTAGAAATGATTTTGGACAAAAGAAAGCAAGAAAAAAACAAGTTTGAAGAATTTTGGCAAGAACCCGAAGAAAACTTGAAAATCAAGTTTTCTGGGTACAAATCGGTTTTAGCCGACTTGGAATCGGGAAAAACCGATTCATGCCCAAAGAGCATTGGGAAACCAATTGGAAAATAGATAAAACCATTTTAAACAGTTTTAACCGATTGATAATCGGTTAAAACCGATTTCAACTGGTTTTGACCGATTCTCAATCGGGAAAACCCGATTGGACTACAAAATATTAATTTTTCAAATTTTCCTAAAATTATGTATAATTTCTTTTAGTAGAAGTGTTTTGAAAATTAATTAGGGACTATTTTGTAAATATTGGGCCGGTTTTAGCAGATTGGAAATCGGGTAAAACCGATCCAAAAGAAGGAAATTGATTTTCGTAATTTTGATCTCTTTTATTTATTTCGTTATAAATCCTTTTATGAATATTTGTTAAATTTATTTTAACGAGTATTTTACGGATTTTATATCTATATTCTCTTAAATATTAATTTTCATGAGATACGTCTATTTTTGAACTATTTACGAAATAAAGTAGAAATAGTGTTTAAAGATCCTTTAA
Source organism: Leptodermis oblonga (assembly GCA_016801395.1). Lineage (NCBI taxonomy): Eukaryota > Viridiplantae > Streptophyta > Magnoliopsida > Gentianales > Rubiaceae > Leptodermis > Leptodermis oblonga. Next base: position 3,684 of record VMRK01000588.1, read on the forward strand.
TTTCAGTTTTTTGGCAAAGTACTTATATTTTCTTTAAAGTTATAACTATTATGTTTTTATAGTTATTTTCAAGATAGATAATTTTTAGAATACCTATTTTCTAAAATATATATGTTTTAAATGGAACAATAGGTAAATTACTATTACGCCCTTGTATGGTTAGAATTTCGGAATCCGTTAGAAGTTAGAATTCTATTAATTAGAAATAGTACTAAATTACCAAAACTTGAAATATATGCTGATCGGTTAGATAACTAGTACGTGAGCTTAGATTTTCGGCCCGATGTGAGTTTATCACTAAATGGATACCGTTTTAATGCAATTAATAAATTGAATATGCATTGATCTGGATTGTGTGACATGTATTAAACGCTTTCAAAAAATGTTTGAAATGATTTTTGATTTTAAAATTACCAGTTGTGCTTACTTACCGGCTGGAACGCATATGTACTTGTTATGTTTCAATTGTACTTTCTTTGTGCACTAAAGCTGTTATATGAACATAAGTTATGTCGGATCCATTATGTTGATATGATTTGATCCTGTGAGCCAGTATCGGGCTTGGTCGTTTGATCATTTGTGTTCATAATCTCGAGATTATCATTTCTAACTCAAGTATGGTGGTATGGAGAATATGGTACCTATATGATATGATATGATATGACATGATATGATAAGATATGCAATGCTATGATATGAAATGATATGATATGCCCGCAAGGTAAACTGGCTAGTTCGTTTATTGTTCATATAGACCTTTAAACGACTGCCCTTCATTCTCACTATATGTTATCTGAATCCATCATGAGTTATGAATGCTATATGTTAGGATATGCCTGAATTGTATGCATGAGTAATATTTGCAACTCGGTAAGTGTTTGCGAAAACGGTGGGCTCTCATTGGGTAAAGGCTCATTCCTTTTTCCTATTTTTTGTTTTCAAAATTGTATTACAGATCTTTGGTACGAAGATGATTATGCTCACTAGGATCACCCGGAGTTTGGAAATTTCGAATATGGCTAGAAGGCGGGAATGTTTAGACGGGCTCATACTCTGATAACTCATGTACTGTAGGGCTGCGTAAGTTTTACCTTATTATAATAAATGAAAAAAATTATTATCATGTTCTGCCAATTTGAGTCCTGGTGCGAACCAGGCAGGCATTTGGTGAAGCTAAACCCTTGTATACGGGGTGGTGGATCTAGGGTGTCAAAAGCCAGGCCCAATACTTTGCTCACTTTTAGACACACCAACAAGCCCCCCAGTATTTTTTTTTAAAAAAAATTTAAAACATAATACTTTATAAAAGCTTTATAAATTTTTTGACCCCACAAAAAAGCTTTATACCCTCTTAGCCCCCGACCATAAATAATGTTTCCTTTATTTATTTTACCAGGTTTAACGATTTGACTTAGCCCCCCGAGAATAAATAATGCATCTGTTATTTATCTTACCGGGTTAACAATTTTAACTTAGCCCCCGATAATAAATAATGCTTTAAACTGCCTTAGAACCTGATTGAGCCGGGCCAATGAGATAGCATAATAATTTAAACAAACAAACGGGAATACTGAGGATTAGTGAAGAAATTATAGCTGAGGTGCCGAGCTTTACCCTTCTAGGCCAGAACCTGAGCCAAACCATCTAATTGTACTAATTAATCGGGGTAAGTCTTGTACTTCATTTTTTTGGAAGGTCGTACACGTCTCCTCGAGAATTGCAAAAAGTAATCATGCTTCCCCACCTGTACACGTTTCCTCTTCTGTGATAATTGATTTCCACTTCCCCATTTTTCGGTTCAGCTTCCCATTACCTTTTTCGTATCAACTTCCCATGTTCCTTCAATCATTTCAAATTTAATTACCCTCCCCTTCCATTTTCCTAAGTTACCGTTTTTCATGCATGCCAAAAAATTCATCCATCTTCTCAGACGATTAGGTTTATCCGTCCCCGTTTTTTAGGATTTTTGACTTTGTCTTCCTTAATTCCGCGCAATCTTGCCTAAAACACTCCAATCCTTTCTGGTTACCTTATTCCATTCCTTTCTTTCCTTGTCCAATTTCCTTTCCATACTTACCTTTTCTTTTACATCTCCTTTGTTCTTCTTTCTTCTTGAAATTTGGAATCACCATGGCTGATGAGAAGAAGCTCCGCCACCAACGACACCCACACCGTAGGTTAGTCTTCTTTCCCTATTCCTCCTAGCAATGTTAGTTCTAAAGCAACCCTAAGCCAATCTCCACCCAAATCTCTGGTACCTGCTCCTCTATTAACCCAAAGTAAACTTCCGTTCCGACCCACATCATCCTCCATGACCCTTGCTGATGTAATAATCAAGGAAGATTCCTTGTGAACCCACCTCCTTCTAACACGCCTTCCAAATAGAAAAATCCTTCACCGTCGACTCCTTCGCAACCAAAAAAATCCAAGAAGTCGCAAGGTAAACCCGTCATCGCTGAGCCCGGCGCTGCCTGGTCTACTATTCCTTTAAAGGATCCACTTTTGCGTTTTTACGTTGATGAAATTGCCAGTGAGACGACAACCTTTGATTTGGAGACTCTGAGATTCACCTACTGTTTTAGCTCAGAAGTGACGATTAAACTGCCCACGGCCGAGGAAAGGGCTAACATCGTTGCCGACGGATGAATATTCACAGATCTTAGAGAAGAATTTGGGGGCTAACATCATGTGAGGGCTGGCCTAAGATTACTAGCCCCCAAATTCTTCTCCGAGATCTGTGAATATTTCTATTTGGGTTTGTCCCAGTTTGTCCCCAATGCCTTCCGTTTCTTGGTAGAATTTTGTTATATATTGACGTAACCCCCACTGTGGCCCCGCTGCTGCAATATTTTATTATCCGGCAGTATAGCCATGGCCTGGGATGGGTGACCCTTAAGAGAAAAGAAGAAACAGTTACACCATGGTAACTGACTTCCCTGAATCAGTGAAAAATTAGAAAGAGAGATTTTTCATAGTCAAAGTAGAACAAGAAAAACTCCCTTGTTGATGGGAAGACCTAATTTTTCCGGCGTCACAAGCCCACGACAAAAGTGACACCACTTTATCCTCCTACTTCTGGGTTTTAAAATCTGCCAACCTAAGATATTCTAGCCCCTTCCTCGTAGAATCTTTTCTTGTTTGGGCCAAACTTATCCCGTCCCCAAATGTTAAAGGCCAAAGTAATATTCCCGTCTTTGGTTCAATCGTTGTTTCTGTTTGTTTGATTTTCTCCATACTAGCTCATGCTCTCTGATTTTTTTTCTTACTCGGGCGAATTTGGTAGATACGGTCGGAAGAGAAAATCCCAACAGGCATCCCAGATTGATTTGACCCAAGAAGTGGAAACGGCCGTAACTTAAGCTGCCCTTCAATTGGCTCAGCCTACCCCAAAAAAGCTAAGTCCTTTGACCGAAGAAATCCAAGAGGCTAAATGAGCTAAAGCTCCTTTAATCGATCATAGCTCAGTGGGCATTCCTAGCCCAGAAGACATGTTTGGCCCAGTGGATACCGACACTTAGACATGAGGTAATTATTCAACCCACCTTTTCCCCTTATCCTCAAGCCTAGTCTTGATCCCATGCAACAAAGTTTGATTGGTTAACTCCACATGTCCATTGCTCAATGGATGAGCCACATATGTAAATCGTTGGTTTATGCCAAATTTTGTACACAAGGCTACTAATTCATTGGATTAGAATTGAGTCCCATGATCCGAAATAACTGAATGAGGTATTCCAAACCGACATATAACTTGTCTCCATAAAAACCAAGCTACCGTTCTTCCTGTAATATTTTTTAATCCCTCTACCTCCACCCATTTGGTGAAATAATCAATAGCCACTACTAAATATTGGTAGGGTCCAACCTTAGGAAATGGCCCCATCAAGTCTATACCCCACTCATTGAAGGGCCATGGAGCCAGAATCCCTGTAAAAATTGAGGCCGATAATCGAGGAACCGGAGCATCCTTTTGACAACTTTGACAATGCTGAACTAACTCGGCTGCTTCATGAAATAACCGGGGCCAATAAAATCTTGCCTTCACTACTTTTTTTGCTAAATTTGTGCTCCAGTGTGAGCTCCACAATCCCCCTGATGTATATCTTTTAACACTTCTTCTGCCTGTATAGGCCTCAAACATTTTAACGAGGGCATCAAATAGGCCTTTTTATACAAATCTTCCCCAACAATCTGATAATGTTCTGCTTTACGATGAACTCTTTGAGCCTCCTTTCTAGATTTGGGCAAAAGACCATAATGTAAGAATTTCCAAATGGGAATCCTCCAATCATTTACCTCAAATACTGGCAAAATATTGGCTCCATTGTACTTCGAAGTTTGACTTCCTCTACCAGAACCTTCTTAGTTAAATGTGAATAAACCAAATAAGCTAACTTAGAAAGTGCATCTGCATTCGTATTTTTCCCTCGAGGGATTCGCTATATGGGGCATTTTCCTGTCCTTAACCTCATACTCCCCTAAAATTTATTTGACAACCAATTGTGAGTCAGAATAAATTTTTAAGCACGTCACCCCTAATCTCTGAGCCAATTTTAGCCTTGCCACCATAGCCTCGTACTCTGCTTTATTATTTGTTGTAGAAAAGCAGAATCGCAAAGCGTAAGTATAGATATCCCCAGATGGGCTAGTTAGAATTAGCTCGGCACCAGGCCCCGAACTGCTCGATGCCCCATCAAGAAAGAAAACCAATTGATTGACAAACTCGGAAGTGAAAGAAATGGAATTCACCGGGATTGAAAGAGATGGCTCGGCAGTCTCTTGTACTCCTTCCGCAATAAAATCAGCTAAAACATGCCCTTTAATAGTTGTCCGTGGCCTGAAGGTAATATCATAGTCCCCCAACTCGATAGCCCATTTAGTCAATCAACCAGAAATGCCAGCCTTTTGAACGGCCTTAAGGGGCACATAAGTAAAAATAATGACCGGATAAGCATAAAAATAGGGTCTGAGGTGCCTAGTAGAGTGAACAAGGGCCAAAACCAATTTTTCCAAACTTGAGAGTAATTTCGTTCAGCAACCGGCAAAACTTTACTAACAAAATATATAGGTATTTGCACCCCGTTATCTTCATGAAGCAATACAGAGCTAATCACGGAGTCAGTAGTAGAAATACATGTATAATGGTTCTCCTAGGACAGGCATGGTCAAAAAGGGTAGAGATGCTAGATAAGTTTTTAATTGATCAAAAGCTATTTGACATTCAGGACCCCAAACAAACTTATCTGACTTTTTCAGAACATTAAAGAAAGGTAAAGTTTTTTCAGCAAATCAAGATAAAAATCTATTTAAAGAGACCAATCGACCTGTTAACTATTGGACTTCATGTATAGAACGAGGAGGATGCATTTGTAAAACGGCCTCTACTTTTTTGGGATTAACAGAGATACCCTCCTTTGAAACCATATACCCTAAAAATGCTTCTTTTTTTTTGGATTAAGGCGTAATTTAGATTGAGCCAATGTTTCTAAAGTTTCACGTAAATCACTTAAATAAATGGACTTATTTTGGCTTTTAACTAACAAGTCATCAACATAAGCTTCCATATTTCGGCCTAATTGTTTTTAAACAACTTATTGACTAACCGCTGAAATGTAGCCCCAGTATTTTTTGAACCAAAAGACATAGTAATAGAGTACCTTTATCTGTGATGAAAGAGGTTTTCTCCTCATCCTCTTTGGCCATGAAGATTTGGTGATAGCCCTTGTACGCATCTAGAAAGTTAAGAAATCTAAACCCCGTTATTGCATCGAATAGTATATCAATCAAAGGCAAAGGAAACCAGTCCTTTGGATAGGCCTTATTTAAATTTGTAAAATCTATACACATATGCCAAATACCATCTTACTTGGGAACTAGCACATGATTAGCTAACCATTCAGGATAATTAACTTCTTGAATTATTCTTACTTCCAGTAGAGCGTTGACCTCAATTTTGACATATCGGCTGCGCTCACCTCCAAAATTGTGCTTCTTTTGCCTCTTCGACATATGACTAGCATTAATGGATAACTTGTGTTCAATGATATCTCGAGAAATGCCCAGTATATCCTCTGGGCCCCATGCAAATACTTCCACAAATTCAGGCAATAACTTAAGTAAATCACATTCTAATAGTAAGGGAAGATAAGCGCCTACCTTAATTACCGTATTTGGGTCAGCACCCAGTGGGATTTCCTTGACCTTAGTGCCAGCTTTGATAAGCTGCTCAAGCCGGTCTATCGGATCCCCTAGGCTGGTGATATCAATAATCTAAGAGGAGCCATTTGCTTGGGCGGACTGGGATGATCCATTCAATGGAGCCGATTGGACCACTAGGACAACTGGTAGAGCCGTGTTTGGCGGGCTAAGTTCTTTTAACGAACCTGTGTAACACTGCCAGGCCTGTTTGACATCACAACAAAGAGAATCCACACCATTTATAGTAGGAAATTTCAAGAGCATATGCACAGTTGAAGTTATTGCCAGGAACCGATTTAACCCAGGCCTTCTGTGATACATATTGTACTGTTATGGCTCGTTTATCACCACGAAATCTATAGTTTCTGTCCATTTTAGCTGGCCAGCTATTAAGGTTACTGGGATGTTCAATTGACCGGTAAGGATCACATGATGGTTTCTAAAGCCAATTAAAGGTGTACATACCGGATCTAACCGGGCCTTATGCAATTGATAGCCCTCTAATGCATTAGTAGTTATAATATTGCTAGAACTACTAGAATCAATAAATTTCCTTCAAACTTGAAAATTAGAAATATAACAGTCTATAACCAGAGAATCATCACATTTATATGATAGAAAATGATCTCTGTCACCAAATGTAATTACAGAAGTCATAGGATCTATCTTACGCTTACCCAAAATACCATCCATGTGACTATTAGCCTGTATTTGTTATCGATTTGTATCTCCCAAAGCAGGTCTGTCGGCAATAGTATTTACTATCCTGGCAATAACTGGATCAGATCCTGACCCGGCTCGAGGCACCCGTGGGTCGGGCTGAGGGCATTCCCGAGCAAAATAACCAAACTCCCCACATCTATAACAACCGGCTGTCATGTCCCAATTAGCTGGGACTGGAGGCTTTGGAAGTGGCTCTACTTGAGAATATTGGGGCAACTTACATGCTTGGATCAGCTTAGCGATCCCTAATGCTAGATCCCTACAATCATTAATATTGTGTCCAATATGTTTATGATAATTACAATACCTACTTGGATTTAACCGATCAGTAGGGCCAGTGATAGGCCGAGCTGGAGGTAACAATCCTTGGTTTTTAATGGTAGCATAAATATTAGGCCGAGATCCTGAAAATGGCTCGACAACCTGTAATGAATTAACACCTGTCCCGGTCCTTGGCCCGGTGTTACCTACAAATTTTTGCCTCTTCCCCCAACTTGACTGAGGAATAGGAGAAGACGCTTTCCGTTTACCATAATTTTCTAAAAGGCCATTTCTCACTCCTTTTCTATGGCTTCTGCAGCCTCAATTACCGCAAAATTAGTAGCGGTGACAATCATATCTAAATATGTAAAAAGGGACTAATAGCTAATTCAGTGGTTAAAAAACTCGATCGTAACCCATTAATAAATGGCCCCATTATAGTTCGATCATCTTTCTCATGACATTGCCTGGATTCTATGTTAAAACGATCAATATACGCTTGCAACCCCTCCCCAACCCGTTGTGTGATATTCATTAGATGCGAAATTGGTTTTGATATAATCTTATCACCACTAAATTAGCCAAAAATAAATCACCAAATTTATCTAAAGAATAAATAGAATTGCGAGGTAAAGAACAATACCAATTAATAGCATGGCCCTTGAGAGTGAGATGGAATGTCATGAAACGGTTGGCATCGGATAAATTAGCAGCATCCATAACACTCATGCATTGCATCCAATGATCCGTTGAGTCAGTAGTGCCATCGTACTTGTCAACCTTACCTATGCCTTTATAGCCTGGAGGAAAAGGGGCTGTTTGAATTTCCTGGCCAAATGGATGAGACACCCTGGAAGTAGGTCTTACACGTCCTTGATAAGCATAACTAGATCCTGGTACAGTTGGATTCCTATACTGTGGATATCTTAAATAGGTCGACTGTACTCCCCAAACCCTGGATGGCTAACTTGAGGCCCCCCATATCCGAAAACTCGACTCCACTCCCCGTATAATACCCTGGATTTATCAAAGGTGGATAACCGATTGGTGGTTGTACGATCCTATTTGTTTTGACCTCATAATGTTGAAACTGATCCATGCAACCACCTACCCCCCAGGAAATGAACAAAAAACTAGAGGATACCCCGTAGGATGCAGGACAGGAACTCCTAAATGCCCTCACAAAATAGACTGAGGGTGAGCATGAGAAAGGGTAGTATAAGTAGGTGGAGCCTCGGATAACGCTCAACCTGGATAAGGAGGGTAAGTGGGCCCCACGGTGGAAAAGCCAGAGGGCGGAAATAACCCTGGTATAGGTTTCGATCGTGGTACATCCATAACCTGTGTAGAAGATATTCCAATAGCCTGCACAAAAGAGGTTATAGGCAAACTAACAGTAGGTATTACCTTCGAGATTGGTGGATCTTCAATAGTAATAATTGTAGGCCCGGTAGTAGCAGCAGATGAGATGGGCAAGCCAAAACATACTATGAAATCAGAGGTTGGAACACGAGAGTTGAATTGTGCGAGAAATGGAAATAAGTGATAAAATTTCTCATGCTCCTCTTGCTTTTACTGGGCAGTGAGGAACAGAGGAAGAAGTAGCGGTAGTGACAGTGATTGGTGTGATGGTAGTGACCGTGGTGCTCACCATAGAAGTATCAACTGTAGAGGTACTGGCCGCTGTTGTAGCAGAATTTGAGGCATCAAATCCCGGAATCTCTTGCATCATGATTTCAACAAATTTCTTTTAAATGTGAAGAAAATTTGATGAAAAGAATTTTATCAAACGATCCCCACAGTCAGTGCCAATTGATGTGACACAAAATGTCCCAGAATGAGATACCCCGGCAGCTAAAAGATGTGGTTCGGATCCAAGGATTCTTTAGCCCAGGAGAGAACTCGTCCACCGCCGACCTATCCAGAGAAGCAAAAAATAAGCGGGACTATCCCCCTGTTCCACTCCGACGATCAAATCAGTATTAAGTGTCAATATCAAAATGTATAAACCGAGTGCTTAAAGTATAAGAAATTGTGTACCTTCTTTGGTGTAAAATGTGAATATATATATATATATATATATAGGCTCACCTTGCTACTTTGCCCGTTGCGCCTTTTTCGGGGCATAGCCTTTAATGTTACCCTGATTTGCCTCCTTATTAATGATGGTCCCAGCTTTAAATGCTTTCATGGTCTACCACCCTCTTTATGACCCGAACCCTGCTCCTTTGCCTTAAATGCCCCGCATAACCACTACAACAAAATCAAGCTGTTATGACTCTTTTTTTTAGACACTTTTCATGAAAGTGTCCTATTTTATAGCTAATAAAACTCTTATTTTAAAAGTGTCTCATTATCTCATACAAATCATAAGACACTCTAATGAAAAGTCCTATTATCTTCTGGGACTTATGAAAGAGTTTCATTATATAATTTAATAAGACTATTCAAAGAGTCACGTCAGAAAACATAACAGGACTCTCATAAGAGTTTTATTGTGCACCTTAATAAGACACTAAGTTCCAAATGTCCTATTACATTACATAACTTAATAGGACCATTTAAGGAGTTTTATTACATAATTAAATAAGACTAATAAAAGAGTCCCACAAAGAAAATGTAATAAGACTCTTATAAGAGTTCCATTATATATCTTAATAAGACACTTAGTTACAAGTGTCTTATTTCATTACATAACTTAATAGGACACTTAAAAAAGTTTTATTACTTGATTTAATAAGACTATTAAATGAGTCCCACAAACAAACATAATAGGACACTTAAAAGACTTTCATTAGACACTTTAATAGGACACTTATAAGAGTTTCATTAGACACCTTAATAAGACACTTAGTTCCAAATGTCTTATTACATTACGTAACGTAATAGAACTCCTTAAAGAGTTTTATTACATTATTCAATAAAACTATTAAAAGAATCTGATTAGATATTTCAAACTATATTTACAAATAAAACGGTGAACAATAATTTGTTATGTAATTTTATTTCAATTACATAATCTCTTAGCCTGAAAAATACATTCATCTTTAAAATAAAAATATTTGAACATTTTATATCAATTACATTTCTTTCGATAAAATAATGAATGTGAAATAAGATACATAATTAATTCAAACTTTTCATGATTATCACGAGTAGAAAAATGAGCTTTAGTCACACCATATAATCGATTTTGGCCTAGAATCGGAATCGTAGAATCGTACCATAGAATCAGGATTCTAGCTAATGTTTATAAATAATTATTTAAATTGAATTGTAAAAGAAAAATGTGCATATTTGGAATAATTATAGGTGAAATTATTATGTTCAATATTTAAAAAATAAATAAATAATTATTTTTAATATTTATAGTAGATTATTAATATAGATAAATTAACAATTTAATAGAAACAAACAAGTTTTAGAGGGGGGAAATTAATGGATTCAAAAAAAAGGAAAGCAATATAATTAGGCAAAAAAGAATGGGAAAGGGGAAGTTTTAGAGGAAATTAAAAAGAAAAAGAAAAAAAAGGATGATGGACTCAAAAAGAAAAGGACAAAAAAAGAGAGGATGAAATAAAAAAGCAAAGTAAATGGTATGCAATGAATTTCGAACATGAGTGGGTGCTGAAAGAGAAGTTCAACTTACCACCAAGCTCTCCATGAATTTGTGTAATAAGTTAGAGCTTCAAAGTTATATATAATATTGTCCTATTTTTTTAGAATCAATAAGATCGTACTATTCTAACGACTTTACAGCGATTTTAATGCAAAAATGATTCTTAACGAGTCAGAATCGATTTTCAGATCCGGATCGTAGAAGGGATTCTACGACCCGAATCGGGATTTTAACAACTATGACTGAGACCTCCATTACAACAAACAAAATGTTCTTTGATAATACAAAAATAGAATATCAAAATTTGCTAGACTAGAGAATTGTACACCCAACCTTTTGGACTAAGGTTTATCCCCCTGACTCATTAACCAGCTAGCCTATCTCAAACCTGTAGCAATGGGTTAAGTTTTTATGCATAAATAAGATAGGAAAATAAGAATTGTGTTGGGTATCTTAATTTTTAAATAACGCTACTATGACACCCTAATATTTTTATTCTAGTCCATAACTTTTAATAATGTGAATAACACACCCCATTTGGCTTGTGAGCCAAACTATATTTATTAATATTGTTACTTTTGATTTCGATTAATTTTACTATTGCACCCTAAAATGTATAAATATGTCATACTTTTTTTATTTTTATTTTACCCAGATACTCTTTTAGCATTGAAATACTACTATATAAAAATAATAAAACGTTTGAATATATATTACTCTTTCTGTTCCATTAGAAGAGTCAACTTTGTTGTATTATTTTAGTTCAACAAAGTGGACTCCTTTAATAGTACCGAGGGAGTAGTAGTTATGTTTCCTCTAATATAATGATGAATGAAGAATAAGATGTTGATTATTGTCTTTTTATTATTACCAAACCAGTCGCTATACTATTTCATTATTTATGTCCTTTCTCTATATGTAATAAGTTATATTAATATAATTAGTGAGTTGTATACAATGTTAAATAGTATACTGTATTACTTAACTAATTAGTGTATGTTTACCCATTGCTTGATCTGTCAAATGAAGCAATAGTGTGTTATGTTTAATGGTTATTAATCTCATACATTTGTTTTTAATAAAAAAAAATTATATTTTGTAAGTCATGTGAAATATTAAATTGTAGATACATATTTTAAAAACCGTAAATAAATGTTCCAACAATCATATATAGTGTACAAAATATAATAACCGTTTAAATAAAATGAAAAAAATAGTAATAATTATGATAAAGAAAAAAGTAATTAAATTTGAGTAAAAAAATGAAAATAAAAGAAGAGGGAACAATTCAGTGAAACTTTTTGAGAATGGAAGGAAAAATAGGCGCCATTTTTTTTTTCTTTCTATTTTCTAAAAGGAATGGTTTTCCCTCTTTCTCCCAACCCTATTTTCTTTTCCTTGTCCGCCTCCCCTTCCAAAACCCTCGCACACGCTCAGTCACACACCGCAAATTCCTCCACAACAACAAGATTCAAGAAGAATAGGAAGACTGCTGCTGCCATTAGAAGGAAGCTTCGATCTGGTCATAGGCGGCTGGGTTCTGGTCTGTTTTGAAGGAAGACTGCTGCTGCCATCTTCCGTCGCCGGGTTGATGGGATGGTCCGCCGGGAAATAGATTGAACTCGCCAACCGAGTTAAATCCGGTGGGTCAACGCCTAGTCAAATTTGTTTTTCACCGAGTCAGCTCCGATTCTTCTTGTTCGGTGAAGGCAGCACATGGGTTTTGTGTTTTCTGGGAGAGATGGTAGCTGCTGCATCTGATTCTTGAAGATTACGGCCACGGTCAATTTTTCCGGGAGGAGCTTTCTCCTGAAGTTGGTTACGTATGGAGTTGCTGGAATTTTTGGTTACTGTTTTGGCTGCTGGAATTTTATCGGTCGATGCTGAAATCTGAGGCTGCCGGAAGTTTGGTGAAGTCGGGAATTGTTTTGGCTGCTGGATTGGTAAACAATTCTTGCTGGAATTTCTGGAAATAGGTACTGAATGGTATTAATTTCTGAAGCTGTTTTCGGGTATTAATTTGCTGGAACTAATTTTGGAATTGATTCTTGTATGAATTTTTCTGCAAAATTTCTGCTGCTAGATGCTGGAAATTTATAGTAAATCTGGCTATCCTTTGTGCTGGAAATGTGGATAATTTGGAGGATTATTTTAGCTTTTGTGATGGAATTTTGCTGCCTTGTGTTCTGGAAACTGGACTGTATGATTTGGTTTTTTATTTTTCTGGAAATTGTGCTGGAATTGCTGGTTCAGTTGCTGGAAATTATGCTGGAATTGCTGGTAATTTGGGTTTGTTGTTTTTATTGCTTATTTATTTTATCCTTGTTTGGTAGGTTTTATCCTTTGAATTTGCTTGCTATTGCTACAGAAAATTGGGGGTTTTCATGTTATGATTTTCTGGTTTTCTGATAGACTTTCATTTGTTTCAGCAGTATAAATTTCCTTTTTATTTATTTTTTCATTGTTGGCTGCTAATTCATATAGACAAATTACAGCATGAATTCGTTCGGGTTTCAAAGAGGTTAAGCAGCAGAGGAGGTGGACTCCCTTTAGTGCAATCTATGGCACTAGTCCATGGTAATGGTGTCATTGAGGTGGCTTGCAACTTACTAGAATCAAGTAAAACTAGTGGCAGTTAGGTTCAGCTTGAAGTTGAGAAGCTGGCCAGGGAAGAGAAATTAGATGTTGGCAAAGGTTATTATACTGACCTTTCACAGGAAGAAATTATTGACAGTTACATGAAGCACATCAATTCATTGGAGTAGGCTTATGAAATTACTACTTGGGTAAACTCTTTTTAGGCATATAGAACTTCTTTCAGAAAAATAATTGAGGAGCTGGTCCTGTAGCTGAAACTACAGAGCTCATAGAGGTGGGGTATTTTCTTTCATTTTCCTTTCTGAATTAAAAAAAGAAAGAAAGAATTTTTTAAAGGTCAAAGCATGCTTGAGTTGTCTATGGTCATAATGTAATGTGAAACTATCCTTATTTTAATGTCCAAAACAGGATCCTCAAAACCCAACAATGCTTGTGCTGAATATTCAAAATAGAAAATGACAAGTTTGGTTCTAAGCTAGAGGGTAATTCCCCATCAGTTACTTGTGCTGATCCTTTTTTGCTTCTGCTTCCCAGGTATGGCTTCAGTTCCATAGAAATGCTCTGAGGTTCAGCTTCAAGTTCTAATTTTGATATGCATTCTGCTAATATTAATTGCTAACTTATAATACGGTAAGTTCTCATATTGTGATTACCATAACATCTTGATTTTTATTAGACTGCTAACTTTGATCATTGAACTTGGGATTGGATCTTTTGTTTTGTTCTTTTTAATGAGCATTTGACAATGATGAATGTTGGAACTTCTGCTAATTTTGGAAATGGAAAGTATGAGAACTTTTTTTGGGGGTGGCGGGGTGGGGTTTGGAGTTGGGATGGTAGATAAAAGCCAATTGACTGATACATGTACAGATGTTTACATTGATGAAAAAAAGCCAGGTCTTTTCTCATGTCTAGTTAGTTTTCTTTCTTTCCTGTAATTTGTTTGACTTTCTGGAAGGATTCTTACCTCTGTTCAGGCTTCACCTCAAGATTCTCTTGGACCTATAAAACTATTTTGGTTTCATTGGATGATGCATGGCTTTTCTTTTTTTATGTTATCTAATCAATGTGATGACTTGAAGTGTTTGGATTAAAATTTCTATGATAAATGAGAGGCCTAATCTGATTTAAGATGCACTATTCTAAGAGCTTATAGTTGTCTTTGGAAATCTGTAACTTCAATGGTATTTGTGTGCATGTTAACGCTTGCTCATCTTGCCAAAGCATCAACTACTACATTTCTCTAAGTTATCTTTGTTTCAGTTACTTTATTTTCTTCCCTTTTGCTTTTGCATGTTTGTATTTTTCCTACTCTTGGGTTGAAACACTTTTCTTGTGCTGAATTGCTCATTACTCTTGAATCTATAAATCTGAGCTAGGTTGGCTTATGATTGTAGAGGTATATAAGCTTCCTTCACATGATTATTCTATTTCCTGCACCATTAAACATGATAAAATCACAACTTACATTTCTATGATTTTTTGTAAGGTTTATTGACATTTGATTACTGTTGTTTTAAGTGCAGGTGAAAAAGACCAATAATGACTATTCTTTTGGTGGACAATTAATTGCATGCATGTAGAGAAAAAAAAAAAAAAAAAAACTCTTTCTGCCTCTTTTTATGAGCATTGTTATTGTATTTAGAATGGTATTGTGATTACTATGTTTTTATTTAGTATTGACGTAGTTTTAGTGTATTGAATATTACTATGAAGTTTTTGATAGATTGTTTTGAAATTATTCTTTTCATGTTTATTGGTTATTTATATTAGATTTTTTACTTTTATATTTAATTTTTAAATTGAGGTTACAATTCGTATTATTAGGATATTATATAATTTTTTATTATAGCGTTCAATTAAATATAAACTTTATAGGACTCCTTTGAAAAGTCTCATTAATTTAGTGATGTTAGAAATAAGATTTTTGTAATAGTCTTATTTTTGTTAGTACATGATAGGACCTTTTGAAAATCCCATGAATGAAACTCTTTAAAGAGTTATTTTTTCAAGTGCTTATTAGGTAGAGTAATCATGACTCTTTTAAAGAGTCTTATTAATTTTAGAATTAATAGGATTCTTTCAAAAAGTCTTATTTAACTTTGCTTATAGGACTTTTTGAAAGAGTCGTAATATAGCTTAATAGGACTCTTTCAAAAAATCTCATTAACTTTGCTATTTTGAAGAGTCCTATTAATTTTGTTAATATACATATATTTCAAAAAGACTCATTAACAAAGTTAATAGGACTTTTCGAAATAGTCCTATAGCTATTGAGACTTTGGCGGATAGGACTCTTTTAGGAAGAGTCTCATAGTTACATGAGTCCTATTATAGTACATAATAGGACTCTTTCGACAGTCCTAACAGAGGGTTTTTGTTGTAGTAAACTCTTGCCCATAATAATAGCCTAAAGTCTCGCCCTCTGATTATTACCTTATAACTTAGCTGTATATTGTTACTCTAGCCTAAGGTCTTTTAGCTCGGTTGCTGACCTAAAGTGTCTTAGCCCTTTGCCGACCTAAAATGTTTCAGCCCTTTTGCCGGCCGAAAATGTCTTAGCCCGGCTCTATGACTTTATTATGGCCCTAACTTTTTACCTTGTTCTTCCTTTCTTTGGGGCTTTCCTTTTCAGCCTATTTCCTTTATTTTGTTGGGCCAGGCCCAATACTTTAATCACCACCTTTAGACACACCACTTTTGAAGCTTTTCATTTGGGAAGGAGTGCCATGTTCAACCAAAAAAAAAAAAAAAAACCCGGCGCAAAACTCGACCCGACCCGAACCGTTCGGGTCCAAACCCGATCAGAACCAAGGGGTCGGGTAATGGATTTGCTCACCCCTAGATGAAAGCAATTTGGAATTTTAGTCACTAAGTGTGTGTCCTTAAATATATGGATCCCTTTGTTTTCTAAGATTATGAACTAGCAGTTGCCCCAGTTTGCAATCTTCAATTACTAAATGCAGGGAAGAAAAATGCTAAACGCATGAAAAGAGAGATGGTGTTTTGCATTGATACCAAAATTACCCCCACCACTAATAAGTCAAACTATCCCCACCAGCCCATTATTTCCCTGCGTTTCCACCATCTCTTCCACCTACTCGTCGGAAAGCATTCGACTGCCGCCGGAGCTAATTTAAAACCTTAAATTATTATATTTTTTATACAACAAAAAAACCAAAAAGCCTGCATTCACATCAGATTTGGGTGGCTGACCGTTTTTGCCACCCAAATCGGGCGAGAATTAGCCAGATCTAGCTGTTGGCTGCAAAAATTGCTCCCGCAACTGAAATGAAAACTAGCGTGGGTTTCATATTAGTTCCATTGCTGCTGAAAAAAAGGGTATTCCGTTAGCCTCGTTTTTGCAATGTTATTATTTTATTTTTAAATTTTTAGTATTTAGGTTAAGGAGTCTAACCCCATTTTTGGGGCTTTGGGCGCCAAAACCCATTCAATCCTAACCTCCGAAAATGGGTATTTAAGTTAGGAAGCCTAACCCCATTTTTGGGGGTTATGATTGTTTGGGAGCCTAAACCTATTCAATCCTAACCCCCGAAAATGTGTATTTAGGTTAGGGAGCCTTACCTCATTTTCGGGGGTTAGGATTGTTTGTGTGCCTAAACCCATTCAATCATAACCCTCGAAAATGGGTTCGGAGTAAAGTTAATGGGGGCTCTTATGGCCTTTGGTGAGGCCGCCTGAAAAAGGGGATTGCATCTCATTTTTTAGGCAACAATGGTGCGGGCGCAAGGAACTGAAACCGAAGCAAGGGGTTTTCATTTTTGCAGCTAGCTCTGGCTGGAAAATGGTGCAACAACTTCAGATGTACCAACGGCTGATTAGAGTTGTTTTTTATATAAAAAAAAAAACTAAAAAAAGTTAAGGTCCACCATAGCAGGCGACTTTCCGCGGTGGTGGGCGACGGTCCCGACGACGGCAAGATTTTTCGACGATGGTCGGCTGGGCCTGAAAATGAAGGAAATGGGAAGTGGTGGGCCTGGTGTGATATTCTGGGAGTAAGGGCAATTTTGGTAGAAATTCAAAATACTATCTCTCATTTATTGCGTTTAGCATTTTCCTTTCCTACGTTTAGCATCCCCCTTCAATTATTAGCACGTTTAGTAGGCCACTTATGGGGGTGTTTAGTCTTCTCTTTTGGAGTTGTTTGGGTATTTTAAGTAGTAAATATTTATAGATCTGGGGTTTTTATTGAAGAAAGTTATAGAAAAAGCAAAAAATAAAGATTTGTTTTGTCTTTGTTACCAGATTTACTTGAGAAGAAGCAAAATGTGAAAAAAACGAAAAAAAAAGAAAAGGAAAAACGGTGGAAAGAAGAATTACACCGGTTGAGGGACGAATTTCATAGCCCTGCGGAATATCCGAGAGGAGTGTGAGGTCTAGTTCGTGCCCAGTGAATTTGGGCCGGGTTATTTCCATTTTGAGAAAAGACTGCTAGATCTAGTACCCAATGAGTGATGTTGCTGCAAATGTGAGTTGGCTTGCGAGGCTTAGTGGCTTTAAATGCGCATAGTTTCCCTACCTTAGAGTATAGTGGCTTGATGTACTTTTTTCAATTCTCATAATTTGCATTTGCATCTCTTGTAAAACTAAGGTCAGGTTTAGTATGTCCCCTTGGTTCTCTTTTACATGCAGTATTTAAGTTGCCAAATTAATAAAGGGTCCTCGAGTCCCCAGTCACTTAATCGGTTGTTACAAAAAAAAAAAAAAAAAAAAGTAAGAAGAAAATTTGCATATAAAATACAACGTGATTGAAAATTCATAGTAGACCAGCTTTCCACATGTTGCAAGAAGACACTAAGCCCTGTTTCGAAACGTGATCTAAATCATGATTTGGATCTCATTTCATTTTATAATAATTTTTTATCATTTTCAATACACATTTCTGCATTCCCAATGCAAAATGAGATCCAAATCATAATTTGGATCACGTTTCCAAACATGGCCTAATATAATTAATGTGTAACGGTACTATCTCATAGATTAAAAATTCTTGACAGACCAATTACTCATGTTGAAGGGAAGACAATTGAATTTAAAATTGTATCTTAATTGGCGTTTTATTCGATCATTGACTTTTGAGATGAGCACTCAATGTCCATCGTCGATCAGGTTTTATAAAACATTATTTTCTCGCCGAACTATACTTGATTCCCATGCATTACGTATTATAGTTGAAGTATTCATTGCTCTAATTTTATTTTGTATATATTCACGCTCGAGGAAATTATTTTTAAAAAATTAGTCAATGCTAGCTCCTGTAACTTAATTGACAGGTAACATTTTTTTAAGTTTTCTATTTTGAAGAATATTTCAATTTAATTAAGGCGAAAAACTATAGTCGCCATTAAATTTGGCCTATACCATTGAGTATATAATTGCATAATTAATTTATATCATGCCAAAATGTTGTTCCAACAGCAATAATAGATCTGCAAAACACAAAAAAAACAGCAACCAACAAACCAAATAATTCGTTAGCAAAACTAATGTAAAAGTGTTGAGGCGCGTATTCGCTATCTTTAGGTGATTCAAGCCCTTTCTGTAAAGAAGTATCTTTGATGCAACAGTAGCTTGTCACCCCCAGGATACAACAGCTCAGCACACTAGGTGTGTTTTCCTAACAATTTGCACAACTCTTAGGAAAATAGAACCAACTCTTCTAAAACCTTTATGTTGCTTGCCAAAAACTATATTTTAGAGGGAGTTGAAAGAACATAAAGATTGCACACCACATTCCTTGTAACTTGACTCACTTAAATAGTGGCAGCCAAGCAACGGAAATGACAACAAAGTAAATCCACAATAATTGAAAGAAAGATGTTGCTAAGTTATGCAAAATCGTTTGAGAAATTGATGTCATTGATCAATGATATAAAAACTGATGAATTCAAATCAATTTGAAAACTGATGTTATAAATCAATTTGATAACATCCATAACCGAAGCACCCTTCCAGCAAACTTAATTCAATTTATTTTTCAATTGCTTGATAAGCTTGATAAGAGAAATAATATTTTTATTAAAATGCTCTAACACAAAATCATGGTTTTTCTTATTCTTACTCCCTTTTGCTCTCATCTTTCATCTTCACAAAAGCCGAAAGATCAATAAGATTCGTAAACCACCAGGCCCTCCAGGACTACCTTTCATTGGAAACTTGCATCAATTTGACAGTGCAAAGCCTCATGAGTTCCTCAAGGATGAGAATGGAAAACATTGACATTGATGTGTCGCCTGGAATAACCGTGCATAAAAAAATTCCTCTTTGCCTTGTGACAAAAAAGTATACTTAATTTGGGCTGTTTATTAACTATTCCTCAACAGAACTAGCCAATATATGTCAATGTACAGCTTGAATTTTCTTGCTTTTAATGAATAAAAATAGTTATGTGGTACTGTTTATATCACATTTCTCCGTTGAGTGATACTTGTTTTATCATGTATAAAGACTCGTGTTTCAACTGTATCTTATTACTTATAAACAGATATACCCCGAAATTCTTTTAATATAGCGAAGGGAGTAACTATTTTCAGATTCTTTTCTTTTGGTGGGAGGGGGGTACTGAACTTAATTTCAAGTTCCTTTCCCCAGCAATCCTTACATAGTTCTTCAGGTTGGAACTACTTAATTGTCAACAGACCTTCAATCATTTGAACTTTGTGAAATATATATGCACAACTATTAACTCCCATTTGAGAGTGCGATTACATGTCTACTGTCTCCCTCCATCTTATACAGTGGCAGGTCAGAAACCACATTTTAAAACCTCTAGAGAGGTCTAATATATGAATAAACATTTTTTCTGACAGTTAAATACATTTTTAAAAAAAAAATTAATAGATAAATATAAACTACTAATAAGGGTGTAAGAGGGGCCCAGAGACCCCCCACCCCCCTTTGGCTCCGCCCCTGATCATAGGCATTGAAGCGCTCTTACTCTGGCCCTCCGCTTGATCCCGCAGTTCCAAACGAGTCCTCCTTTTACAAGGGGGGGCTTTCTGTTTATTTCTTGTAGGATATAAAAATATATATATCCTAAATAATATAAAGAGATTAACGAACAGCGAAATAAAACTTCTTTGTAATAATGAACAATAAACAAGCTCGCACGCATAAAATCTATGCGGTGCACCAAAGCCGAAACTTGGTCGAGAAACAACTGGAAGGTTATTCAGTTTCTCTTTGTATATCTCTGTCTATCTCTGTGATTACAATGGTCACCTATTACCTCTATTTATATACTAAACTATCCCTGAATCCTACCATTAATCTGATTCAAAACTATTTCTTAAAACAACTAGGTTTCCCAAAACAATCACTAAACCAAATAGGAAACAGACAAATAACAAATCCTACTACAAACATAATTACCTAATTAATTAATACAAGTTTGGTTTAGTTAATTCTAACATAGCCTCCTTTAAACCACACTTGGATCAAAACAGCTCCAATACCATCACGAGCTTCAATCTCCATAGAAATCTCCATTACTGTGTAGGCAACGTGCAACACAAACTTGTATAGTTCTTCAACTCTACTTTCAAACTCTTCGTAGAAACAACTTTGTATGGCCATGGATCTTCTGTGGAAACTCCTCTTTAGCGAAGAATTTATTCATATACACCAATTCTTTTTCATATGAATTAATCTTTTCATCAACCTTGCAAATTTCAATAACAACTTCACCAATTTGAGGTATTTCCTTCAAATTTGATTTGAATACGAACTTGTATTTTGAGCACATCACTATTCGAAAAAGGATATAGGAGGCGGGTTTTCTGGCAAAATAGAGGTGGGTTTCGCCGCCTGCCACCCACCTCCACTGCCGGCGCCTCCAAAGTGAGGACCCGCCTCCATTTGTTTTATTGGAGGCGGGTCTGACGACCACCCGCCTCCATTCTTCATGTAAAACCCGCCTCCATTTTGCCGTGTTTACCAAAAAACGAACAACGGAGGTGGGTTTTAGCTTATTAATGGAGGCGGGTGCCACTAGTAATTTACAGAAATTATTAATGGAGGCACCGGCCTCCATTACTAAACTTGGATCCATAATTTAAAACCCATCTTTATCCATTATCCAAATCCAGTAACATAAAGTAGCTTATTTCTAGCAAGACAGCATACATTTAGTAATATTACTGCCTGAATCATCAATCCAGCAGCCTTAGCATTCAACATTCCATCAAACGCATCATTAATTTCCAACCATCTACCCAGAGAATAATGGTCGAAAATCACACTGCTTCAAACCCATTGTACCATTCAAGCAGAAACACAGCAAATACAATCATGAAACCTCTAGTAGAATCTATTTGCCAGCAAGATTTCAGCATCATCCAACTTCAGCAATACACAAATTCTCAATCATTTCCAAAAAAATCTTAAAAGCTTAATTCAGCAAACACTCCAGTTCCAGCAAACAGTAGTAACAATCAGGTTCAGAAAACCAGAATTCTCAAATTCATATTTCAGAACCAGAGAAAGGCTAAAATCCAATTCAGATTGTACAACATGATAATACTGACAGAAGAATATGAGTGTATAGGTAATAATACTATCTTAACTTCCAAGGCATTATCAGCTTTTTAACTTCAACAAGCCATTCAACACTTAGAATCAATCATCTCAAGTCTAGCATTATCATTGCCTATTTGAGAGAGACTAGAACATCAACCTGTAGTGAAGTGCTTATGACATCAAAATACATGAATTCACCACAAGGAAATCCTTGTTCAAACAGTATGAAAACATGCCAGCGAACAAAAATTGAAAGATGCATTTAACTTATTCCAGGCACTGAGCACCTTTACCAAGACTTAACATTAGGAAAAAGTTCTAGCCCAACTAAGTTTATTCATGAGTAGAACAAAAAAGTTTTCCAGCTTACATTGAATTGAAGATGAACTACTCATGGGGTCCCTGGTTGGCTCCACTGAAACAAACTGCATAAAGAGTATAAATTACTGCGTTTAAGTTTTTAACATTGCCAAATGAAACATAATAAAGACAATCACCTACCAGGGCTGATAAACAATATAGAAGGAGAATCATATTTTATTTCTGTAGATAGTTTATTCATATCAGGGAGAATAAACTTGGCTTGAGTTCCACTATTTGCTTCATCTCCAGCACAAGAGGTTAGTGTGCAAAGTGATTGAAGTGAAAACAAGCATAATCCTATATGATTTCAAAAAGTAAGGAAGTCAAGGATCTTGAGAGAGGAAAAAAAAAGGCTGAAATATTTAATCATAAATGAATACTTTTCTACCTCTGGAATACAACTACTAGAAGTAGGTCTGGCCAAAAGGTTTCCTCTCACTGTATCACACAAAAACCAATACTTCTGCGTTCTAGTTTCACTTTAATTTCATGCCCTTTACACTTTTTAAGCACATAGTTGCATTTCACCCACTGATGTGTATCTTTCTTTGACAAAAACTCTCTCTTAAATACTACAATCACAACAATGAGTTTGGCACACACAGGAACCCCAAAATCTGAAGTACATAGCTGTGAATTGCAATAAGTAAATTTCCAACAGACTGCAGCCTTAACAGAGTTGCGATTTTGTTAAACGAAAAAAAACTAAGATATTTGAGGAACACTGGAAAATAATAAAAAGGTTTAGGTCGATATGGGTACACCCAGTCCAACTTGATCTGTACTATATAACTGCAATTTAGTACTGCATCCATAGTAATCCCAAGCTCATCAATTGATTATGGACATTTATCAAACAACATAGCCTATGTTGCAATTAGGTCATAAACATTATAAATGAACTGGAAACAGGAATAGGGAATATAAAAAAGCCAAAGAAGTTGCACATAAGTGATAGAATGATACCTTCTTTTGTTCTTTTCCTATATTTTGTAACGCAAACATCTTTGAAGAAACAAAGGTGCATAAGTCCCAGGATGTAATTAGAATCAAAAGAATGCTTTGAGAGAATGCCATAAGTCATGCACAAAATTTTAATCAATCAGAAATCTCTAAAAGAACTATTTGAGCATTCAGCAATCAGCATATAAAAAATAACATGCCTATTTCATGAAATTTCTAGAGGAAAAAAAACATCCTTTTAAAATGACTAAGCATCTCTAATCAAAGAACTAGCACAAAATTAATACAAGGAGGGAAGTGAAAAGCTAAAAATAAAAATATAACTTTGCAACAGGTGGTATACATTTCTAGTCGAACGACGCTGAAGAATGCTCCATTAGTTCAACAGGTTTGCAATATATTGAGAGGCTTTCTTCAGTTGCCACTTCCTCCTCGGCAGACAAATGTGCACGAGAATCTTGACGGCACATCTGATCTGTCCCCTAGAACAACTGCAATTGCAAAGAGATTCCTGTTCCACAAATTAGAATGTGATAATGATGTTGCTCTAACAGCCATGTTCAAAGGACATATTTTGCAAACTAACAATATAATTCTTCATTAAATAACATAGCAAAATTATTAGGCAGTGAATTTTTGGTAAAGAGAATAGGTACACTAAAATGCCACTTAAGAAATAATGAATATGGCAAATAAAACTGCAAAGAGCATCAACTAAATTGCAACCACCCTCCGCACACCAAAAAGTACAAATTTTTTTGAATAATTGTTAACTTTGTCTGGAAATCAGAGCAGTACATAAAGCTCAATAAACAAAGCTTACGTGGTTTAACGAGCCACTAGAGGTACGCCTGGCATCCTTATTAGAAAATATCAGGATAGACAAGCATAGCTCCACAATAGTTCCGGCAGCGTCCGACGAGGTAAACTTCAAGATTATAGGCATTAACCATTCTGAAATCTTCAATATTGCCGGAGAAGAGTCCCAAATCCAGTGACCACATCAAGTCGGGGATCTCTGTTTAGCATTCCATTCACACTTCTGATTCGGACCTCCCTTTTTAGCAACACAGAAAACCCAAAACGAATGATCCTTCCAAACCCGAAGAACACTTCACCCTTCAAACAAGGAGATGACATCAGCACCCACAACCCATCGGACCCCTCCCCTCAGCCCAGACCTTTAACGAGTCTTCTCAAAATCCGGTGACCAGTGGCGCTGACTACACTGATGGCGAACTGAGCAAGATCTAGGATTCTGTCCTATGCGGTAGCGTTGAACAGCCCGAAGTTCCTACCGAAATTGAAATCCATGAGTCGGTGAAGGAGCTAACCGAATTAGAATAACAACTCGATGAAGAAGAAGAAACCCCTAAAATTTTCACACCGAACCCAAAGATCTAGCAAAAAGCTTCACCTTTTTCCAGATCCAAAAGGTTTCTCTCCCAACGTTGACCCATCAGTAGTCCAGACTAGACAAACAAAGGGAAAAATCGGTGAGAAAGAGGCACTGAAGAAGAAATTAGTTAAGATGAAGCTCACGATAGCTTCCATTCATAGTGGGTTCCAACGAAGCTCACGATAGCTTCCATTCACACCAATACATTAGTTGTCAATGGAGGCGGGTTTCAACCATTGACAACTAATGTATTGGAGGCGGGTTTCGCTAGAACTCGCCTCTATTGTGATATGTGAAATTATTCACATTCTTTGGAGCCGGGTGTTAGCAACCCGCCCCGAATAGCTAGAACCCGCCTTCAATTTGGCGTCTCCATTAGTGATAGGACCGTCGTTAGCCCTATCAAATACAGTAAAAGTACTGTATAAACCTACAACAAATAGCTAAAAGTAGCACAATGACAACATGGTCGATCCCACAGGGAACGGACTGCTTAAAATCACAAAACCTATTAACTCCAAACTATTTTGGTTTGCAACCACCTTAGTTTACTCAGAGAGATTTTTCAAAAGATTAGTGAAAACTAAATAACAACTTAATCAAGAAAGAGTTAAATCAATTTAACAAAGTATTCCAGCAATATGTAAATCACAATAATCACGTGCATGCTAATCATCAACTCAATAATATATTAAATAGCATGTCATCAACCAGTTATAGATTACCGTGAATCTCACACAGACATAACCCAATCTCCCCTTACTTTATCGACAATTACCGTGAATCCGCACAAACATAATTGCTACTCTAATTAACAAGGAAGAGGCCGTAAGGCATCGACACCTATTAACCAAGTTAACAGCCTTAAGATTTAGGGAAACCCGATTTTAGTTATTCGTATTGAATTAACATCTAAGAATTATTAACCCCTTATTCTTTATTACCTGCAGGTAACTTTACCACTAATTAATCTTGCCCAATAAATATTATATTATTTAACTGGGAATTAATTGGCTCTACCTATTTTAACTAAGGTGATCAATCTCAATTAAATATCAGTAATCAAAGTTATGAGCAGAGAATAAGAAGGAACACATGCAATTTTATTAAGAAAAATTTGGTTTCATAACATGTCCGGATTAATTGCTTTTACATTATGCTGGAATATATAATTTAGCTACTCATATTTAAACTAACTACGCACATAATTATTTTACGATTCATACTAAAAATAATCGAAAAGAATAAAATAAATAAGGAATAAATACTTGAATTACGATGTGAAAATAATCCCCTGAGTAAGCTACCGCCTGTTAGGGCTAACGGAACCTCTCATGGACAGAAATCCTCAAATCGCAGAAATAGAAAACTAATACTATTTACTCTGAACTAGCTACGAAATATGAGATAAAACTCTACTGCAAAAGCGTGTCCTTCTCCCCTCAATTCCATCCCTACAAATAGGTGTAGAATGGAGAGTAGAAAATAAGATACTAATCCAAATAGGAAACTACCAAACTAAATTCCAAGTGG
>VMRK01000138.1:0-29769 GCA_016801395.1 Leptodermis oblonga
CTTGTACCATGACTTTTTGATCTATCGAGCCCCACGGTGGGCGCCAATTGTTGAATCCTCGCTTAGCGCCGAACTCACTTGATGTCGGCCTTCAACTTATGCTTCCTGCACTTGGGAATAAACTCCCGATTCAACTCCGATGCTTAAGTTAGAATAGAGAGAGAATAATATATCCAAGGCTAAGCTAGAATTCAATGACTTTCAAATGAGAGGATAACTAGGTATTTATAACAGGACAAGGAGTGAGTTGATCCAACTGTTCAGTCATAATGTCACCTTTAATTCTTAACACGTGTCACTCTTTCTATTTGAATGTCACCTATCATTTGCGCCACTTATCACGCATCCAGGAATCTGGACTTCAAGTCGGCCACGGCCGAGGTCAACAGTTCACCTCGACTCGCATCCATGAATCTGGACTTCAAGTCGGCCACGAACTTTAGGTCTGCCCAAATTCACCTCAGCATCAATCTATTATCCAACAGTTTTTTCCCCCATCTAATTAAATAAATAAATATTTATTATTTTTAAAATGAGGATAAGGCATTCAACATCCAAAATGCCCAGGCTCAATTATTGGGGGCAGTTAGGGCTGAGAACGAACACAAACGTTCACGAACAAGCTCGGGATCGACTCGTTAAAAGCTCGGTTCGAGATCGTTTATTTATTAATAAACGAACACGAACAAAATTTTAGGCTCGATTAATAAACGAACAATAAATGAACAAAAGGGAGCTCGGCTCGATTACGTTCGTGAACAGCTCGATAAGAAAAAACAATTTTTAAGAAGGATAAAATACATATATAATTTATCATTCATACATATAACATGAAAATAAATTTGGTGTAGTGGTAAGACATCAAAAGGAAAAGCAAGGGAATTAGGGTTCAAATCTTCACAAGGCCAAATTTATTTTATTTCACAATTTTGAGGTGAATTTCACCTAATCCCACATCGGAAATGAGAGAAGATTTGGAAGGAAAATTCCTTATAAATAGATGAGCATGACATTTAGGGCTGAGAACGAACATGAACAAGCTCGGCTCGGCTCGATTAATAAATAAACGAACACGAACAAGATTTTAAGCTCGATAAATAAATGAACAATAAATGAACACGTCAAAGCTCGGCTCGGCTCGGCTCGATTAATAAATAAACGAACATGAACAAGATTTTAAGCTCGATAAATAAATGAACAATAAATGAACACGTCAAAGCTCGGCTCGGCTCGGCTCGTTATCACCCCTAGGGGCAGGGCAGTCCAACAAACTTGGTCATCCCCATAACCGAGATGGTTCCAAAGAAAAATAAATAAATAAAAAATGAGTACAATTTTTTGGTGAATAAGGGAGTCACACTCTCACAGTAAGTATCTTCATCCTCATTGTTCTTAGTATTTAAGATTGTTGTTTATGTATTAATTTCCTAATTACGAAACTAATCTAGGAAACATGTGTTTTAAAATCTTGATTACAATGTATGTTGAACATCCTAAAGTTCATTCCACTCGTCCCTTTATTTGGGTTATCGTCTTAATTTATCACTAAAAAAGTTTCATTTCCAAAATTCAGGTAGCATCTCAACAAGTTTTATCTAGCATGTGAGTTGTTTCAAACCAAGTTTTTAAGAGGCGAACAAGGTAACTTTCTTTTCATTGGCTACGTTATTAACTTGATAACTAAAACTAGTTCAAATATTGTCAAAATTTGAGTCTGAAATCATTTAAGAACTAATTTTTAAGTTGAAAGTCAAAAAGTATTGTCAAAAAGTACTGCATGTATTTTATGAAATCATGCTTATCGATTTTAGTTTCTGATATATAGCGTATTAAATTTAATTGTTGATGTATCACAATTATGAGTTTAGTTGGTGAAATATTGTGTATAGTCTCTGATTTGATGTATCGTGTATAGCGTCACCTGTAAATAATAACAATAGAAATTGCTCGTATGAATAAATTGCCCGTATCAATTTTAAGAATTAAAATATCGCATGTCGGAAAGTCAAAATTGTTTAACAAAATACTGTCTCGTTGGTCAAATTTCAGAAAGATTTTGATAATTGCATCAAATGAAGGGGTTCAATTGATGATTCAGACAACAAATTTAAGGAATTTCTGTAGCCCAAAAAATTAAGGATCTCTCAAAAAGAAATTCAAAGAGTTCAATTTGGATATTATCATTATAATTTTGGAATTCATAAGCAGATTTAATACCATTCACATTTATAATTACGTCGGACAGGCCCTAGAGCTAGCCTTCAAGAGAAAGGTTACCGTTTTATTTGGGAGCTATAAAGTCAATTTCAAATATTTAGAAGTTACAGTTTCGTTAAGAAATCATTCAATCATTGGATTTGGCTTATATAATTACATTATTAATCGATAAAAGAGCAAATTTAATGGTTGAATAATTTTTTTAACTGGACTGTAGCCTCACCTTTTATTCTATTGGTCGCTAATTAATTAATTAAGATGAGATAAATGAGCATAATAATTTGCAATCCATTTTTGCATGATATGAACCTCCTTCTTTCTTTGGTTCACCAACCACTTTGGGTCAGTTTCATTTGCAGGATGCATATCCAAGCAATGCGACCCTACAAAATACAAATTGTGGTCCAAAAAACCAACCATTATAGTGACAATCAAATACTATTTCACATATTATCTTCAATTTTCTTATTTTTTATCTCATTTTGTCTTGTTAAAAAATTAGATTAAATCACAATGATCGATTTGCTTGCTTTAAGA
Organism: Leptodermis oblonga; assembly: GCA_016801395.1. Taxonomy (NCBI): domain Eukaryota; kingdom Viridiplantae; phylum Streptophyta; class Magnoliopsida; order Gentianales; family Rubiaceae; genus Leptodermis; species Leptodermis oblonga. Next base: position 2,755 of record VMRK01000138.1, read on the forward strand.
AGAAATAAAATGGAGAAAGGAACCGTCCTCATCAACATTAGGGACAATTGGGATTACGTATTGAATGACCGACCAGATTTTTCATGGTCTATCTCACATGAAAATGGGGTAAAAGTGAAAAAAAAAAAAAACTGGATTTCCATTTTACCCCTTTTTCCATGAATTTTTATTGAGATAGATCAGAGTGACCGATCCTCATCCCACAGAAAATCATGTTTCTTTGCATAGAATGATCTAATTAAAATACTTCAAATCAGTATAATTATAAGAGAATGTACTCACAAACCTTTTGCCGTATAAACAGCTAAGAGACTGTCTGACAAATTTTCCAGAACTCTACAGATTTAAGAAGAAACACAATTAGGACAAAGTCAATTAATTAAATAAATAATCCAGGAAATTATTGCTCAAAGAAAATTGAAGTTTAATTTTAGTTACCCGCCGCGACTATAAGGATCTCGTAAACCATTGGAGAAAATGATGTTGCTACCAAACTTGCGAAGAACCATTTTTATGTGCTGCATGCAATCACATACATACATGTTAGAATTATTATTCGATTCCACCAATTATATTTATTGATGAAAAAATTACTTTAAACAATTAATAAATTATTTTTTCGTAAATTTTGCGATTTCGCGATCCTACAAACTATGATTACGTATAATTCCGAAATTGAACAACCATAAACAGTCTATGTAAGTTTGTAAAGATAATTTAAGAAATAGAAAGTGAGAAAACTTACATGACCACCATAGTAAGTTGTAACCCAACAAGGTCGAGGTGAAACGCCATAATATTTCTTGCACTCTTTGATTCTCTCGTTCAGATTGAAAGGCTTTTCATGTCCAATTGTAATATTTTTACTGCCTCCAATCGCCAACACCATCTCACTGCAAGTCTAAGCAAATAGCACAAGTATATAAACAAAAATTATTAATCATGATGAGGCTGAAGACATGCAATTAAGGCTTTAATGGTTGATTTAATGTTATTTTATCTCGTGAGTGGGAAGTATGTTATTGTAATCGGGGGAGGGTCACGGTGATGGTAAATGGAAGATCGAATTTTATAATTGTAAAATCATGAATTCGAATTTTGAAAAGTATAAGCATCATAAGAATTAAAAAATAATAATTAATTGTAACAAAATCCTTATGATGATTCAGTTTGAATTTGACTGTAGAAACACGACAAGAAATTAAGGACAATAGTTACACCTTGTTCCCCTAAATTATTGCTTTTGTTTTGGTATAAGAGTTCTATTTTTATTTTAAAGTTTGTTTCGATAAAATAGTCATGTTTTTAGTTTTCTATTTTTCATATCTTTACTAATATAATTATTTAGTTCACAATTAACTCACATTTAAAAAAGTAAGAACATAACTCATAAAAAATTACTAGTGTTATTGTCAGAGCTCTTTTTAGCATCCAGAGTAAAATATTTATCTTATTCCCATACTGCCCTTATTTAGTGTACGTTAGTTTTTTCCTCCCTCTCGGTTTCTCTTTTTCCTCCATTTCTTCTCTCTCATTTTTTTTAATTTTTTGTTTTTTTCCGTTTCTTCTCCCTCTCTCTCACTTCCATCTCTTGATGCTCTGATTTTCCCCTTCTATCTATTTTCTTTTAACTCTCAATTTGAAGTACAAGAGAGGAAGAAAATGAATCATCCAGTAGGGTAGGTAGACGAAGATGAATCATGGAGTAGGTAGACAAAGATGAATCTTTTTAATGTTTCCCTTCAACTGGTTTCTTGGGTAGAAAAATATATATATCAGGTTTGCAGCTGAATAGATAGAAGAAAAACTTATCACCTTCAACATTAGGCTACTAAACTCTTCTACTGATGTGTGATATTTTCAAGAATTTTTTTTAATGAAATTATAATGTGGAAAGAATCGAAAAATAAGAGAACGTTAATTTTAGTCAACATGAAGAGACTTAGACTTTTGGTTTGAGAAAAAGGTTTGGGGTTGGTGATGGCCGATGAGATGCAAGAGAGTTGAGAAGAAGATTTGGGGGATGGTGAATGCAGGAGAGAGAATAATGTGGAGATATCATAAGATAGACACAATTAGTTAATGAGACTAAGGGATAATATCATAAGATAAAGAATCGGAGAAAAGAAAATTTTTGAAAGTCAGCTTATTGCCTTATCACTTAATGCTCCATGTAATAATTTTTTAAATAATTCATATTTGATTTCTGAAACTATATTTTTTATTTAATATATATTGATTTAACTATATTATTATTTTAATTTTTTCTTCATTAATACACCACATATTTTAAACTTTTTCTTTATTATAATATTGTCAAATAAAATCTAATTTATTATTATTATTATTATTATATTTTGGTATTAAAATTTTATTTAATAAATTATATCATTTCTATGTTTTTATATATCTCATTCATACGATATGTTTTATATTACTTATATAATTTATTAATCATATATGAATTTTATTGCAAAAATTTTAATTTCTTTTAGACTACAATAATGGATTCATTTTTCATTTTTAGGGGTTTTAATAAATTGTAATAATTTTTTTGTAAATAATCATTCAATTTAACATGTTTTTATCTTATTTTGTTTCTTTATGTTTTTCATTAATCATAATTGATGTTTTATTATAAAATTTAATATTTCACATATATAAATATGAAAAATTCAACGCAAGGGTAAAATGGTATGTTTTCAAGATTTCAGCAATAAGATCAGCATATTTATCAAACAAAATAGAGTGATTAACCACTATGATTCAGAGGTTCGGAAAATATATTTCAGCATTAAGATATTAAGTACTAAATCAATTCAGTATTAAGCATTCAAATATAAGCATTAATTTTTATCAAACGGGCCCTAAGCATTAAGGGCTGGGGAGGGTTTGGAAGTGATAATTAATGAGAAGGCTTACAATCCTGAGGTCACAAGTTCAAATACATAAATTTTCAAGAGTTATCCAAAAATAAAATTAATTAATTATTAAAAAAACAAAAAAAATAAACAAGAAGAGGGAGTGATGAGTACTCACCTGCCAATCCCAGCTGTCAAGAGTATAATTAGTTGAGAGGCCTCTCAGATGAAAGCATGTCTTATCCTTCAACCCATAATAAGCATTAATAGCATGTATACCCGCAAGTATCCGACCCAAAACGTCGTCGTTACTACCCTTATTAATCGCATCGCATATTATTTTAACTGGATATTTCGGAGGCGCGTCGTATTGTGCAGCCGAATAATAGTGGCCTGCGATGAACTCCGTCAAGTCTTCAACGCGCGGATTCCAATTCCCTAATTTAATTTACCAACATTAATTTCATTATTAATGTTCTTAGAGCAACAGATTCCAATTCCGTCAAGTCCTTTCGCTAGACAATTCTTAAGTGGATAATGACCTATGATCACTGGCGGAGCTAGAGGGGGCGAGGGGGTGCTGGCGCCTCCCCTTCCTCCGGTAAGCATAGGTAGTACCTGTATAAAAAAAAATTTTCCTTTGGGGCGCCCCCCCCCCCCCCCCCCCCAACAACCACCGCCCCTTCGATGTTGTTGCTGTCGGAAAATGCAGAGAAGAGAAGCCTCTGTTTTCCTTTCTGCAGTCGGAGAACTGGAGAAGAAACTAGAAAGAAAGCCTTTGTTTTTTTTTTTTTTTTTTTGTTAATAAGAGTTAAGTGGAACGAAGGGCCCATATTCATTAAAAAAGAAAAGAAAATTTAAAAGCAACCCAAATCGTTCCACTTAACTCTTTACAAAAAAAAAAAAAAAACATCAGGGCCCATATATTCATTAAAAGATGAAAAGAAATTTTAAAACAAACCCAAACCCTTATTCCATCCTTCCCCACTGCTTCTTCTCCACTTCTCCCTGACTCCCCAGTAGCGCCGCCCCGCGAGCGAAGCTCCATTTTCACCATGGTTTGTTAATTTTTTTTCTTTCATTATCTTTTCATATTGAAACACTAACTTTACTTTTTTCTCTTTTTCATGTGCAGGTGCAGCTTGATCTTTGAATTTTCTATGGAGTCCATGAGTCTATTTATTCTCAACTCAACCAATAATTCTTCTATTTAGAGGTTAGAATCGTTAGATTATATTTTTGAATTTTTATTTCTAGTATTTTAGGGATTTAAACTGTGTGTCTAAATTATATCAATTAATCAGATTTGGAAGTGTTTGAGTTTATTTGAAATTTATTTTATTGTTAGGGTGAATTTATAGTCGACAATAGAGATTTTAAAATTTTAGGTTAGATGTGTATTCAATTATTTTTAATTTCATATGAATTGTGAATTTTGATTGAATGATACAATTTTTGTGAATTTATATGGATCTTTATTATTAATGTGGAATTGGAACTTAAGTTTTCTTAATTTTTTGGTACCTGTTTGATTTTGTGATGGTTCTTTGCTGTGTTTGTATGGCTTTTTGTGTTGTGTGTATGGCTTTGCTGTGTTCTCTGTTTGCAATTTATTTTTCCTGATTTCTTTAAAGTGAGTGTGCTCTTCTTTTAGATAGTGATTTACATTTTTTTCATTAAATGTATACTATATGATTGTTATAATTGGATAATTGGATTTATATATTTTTTGAAGAATTATTAATTTATGTCATCTTGATCAATTATGTTAGGAGGTTATGGATAAATTTTTAAAACGGAAGATTGAGTCATCTAATATCTCTAGTCAAGAGAATAGTAGGGAAAGACCTTCTCGTGTGGAGTTCAATCAGAATGATGTTGTAGTGACCCCGGCCTACGGAAGCCAATGAAGGAATTTGATGTTTTAATTAGAGATCAAATTCGAAGAGAGTATTTGGTTAGAGGCCCTTGTCGACCTTCTCGTGTTGAGCCCCCCCTGGTTTTTAGTTCTGGCTCCGCCACTGCCTATAATGCATTATCTATACAATTACATAACTCACTGCATATGCTATTATCCGCTGCATGAATGATCTCGGGAAGAGACTATAGTTTTAGCCCTATGAAATTAACAAAATTAATTAATTACGACTTACGAGCATGCGTTGAACTTCCGGCTGAGGAAGGAGAGACCGTAGGGTTTGGAAGCTAACTCGAAAATTATGTTCCACGATTTTTGAATTGTTTCAAAACAACTTTCGCTTTCTTCCTGAAAATATATGGGGTTAAAGTTTGCGACATTAGTATATTAGTATAACTGTTTTTGAGTTACAAAGTAAAATTGAAACAAAACTCGTTACGTGGTATGAATTAGAAAAAGTATAATATAATACCTTGAAATCCTTTTGGCCGGCGGATAAATAGGCATCCTGCGGAACAATGTTGTCGAATACAGAATGGGTGCTGATGAAGCTATAGCCCCAATAGCAATATGTGGATACTTTAGTCGAAACCATGCAGCCAGCACTAAAATCAAAATGGGGAACAAAAATCACAAAAATAGCTCCTTCATTAGTAGCTCAATCATGTGCATGAGATACCAATAGTTAATGTACTCCGTGAAATGAAATACATACACTCCATCCATTTCATAGTATAACTCATTCTAACTTTCTATACACATATCAAGAAAGGTTTTAAAACAACGTAATAACGTAACTCGTATAACATTTCAGGCAACATTAGAATAACAAATAAGAGTGAAATGCACCAAATACCACATAACTATCGGCTTTTGCAAAGAACACCACTTTCCTTTAAAAACTCCAATTACAAGCACTTTACTTTCAAAACGTGCGCCCAGTACCACTCTGTTAGTCAATTCCGTTAAGTGACTAACAATCAAAAAAAGACAGGGGCAAAATCGTCATTTCACATGTGCGGCAATGTTCATCGTCTTCTCCGATGAACAGTTCCAGTGCTGTTCATCGGAAAAAAATTTTTTTTTTTTTTTTTTTTTCCTTCTTCCTCCTCCGATGAAGACCCAAATTGGACCCAATGAAGACCCAAAAGAAGAAGAAGAAGAAGAAGACCCGATTTAATTGGGTCTTCATCGGAAGAAAAAGAAAAAAAAAAAAATTGCCGATGAACAGTTCCAGTCGATGAACAGTGCCGGGACTGTTCATCGGAGAAGACGATGAACAGTGACGCACGTGTGAAATGACGGTTTTGCCCCTATCTTTTTTTGACTGTTAGCCACTTAACGGAATTAACTTATAACAGAGTGATACTGGGTGTACGTTTTGAAGTAAATTGCTTGTAATTGGAGTTTTTAAAGGAAAGTGGTATTTTTTTGCAAAAGTCGATAGTTATGTGGTATTTGGTGCATTTCACCCAACAAATAATGCAACACTTCCTCCATAGGATCCGCCAACCACAATAATTGGAGACTTGGGAGCACGCAAAGTTTTCTTTACATGGAGAAGAATTTGTGCATAATCTGCAAGTGCTTGTTCTGAGTTAAAATAGCCTCTTATGCTTTCATTTTTCAACATTTCTTCCTCTTTTAGTCCAAAAGGAATGGATTCCCCATAAAATCGATGCTGCACATATACATAAATAGGTTAAAAATAATACTAATATAATTAGGACTAATCTTTCAGTGCGTGATTTTGAACGTGGTGTGCCCGAATTAAGTAAGGAAAGAAGTTTGAAATGATTTTTTTTATGGTTCTTTTTTACCCTCGTAAATTGTATTCTACAAGGTTTAAACTCATAAGTTCAAGACTACAAGATGCTACTATAACTATCACTCCAATTAATCCTTCCCCGTATGTACAAAATTATTATTAAACTGATTAAATTCCAAACTCAAATAATTCCAAAAGGGTTCCAAATTAAAATTTTGACAAAATCTTATTTGGTTTTTTACTGGCTAGCGCATGAGATTCACACCTAGTAGGTACATCAAATGGCAAAAGGGGAAATTAAATCAATTTGTTCGTCCTTTAACTGAGTATAAAAGAGCTCACGTGTTAGTAGAAAATAACTCGATTTTTTAGAACCATTTTTGAAATTGATGAATGAAAATAAAGCTTTTTCAATTTGAGAGAACAACAAGGGATTTAACCTTAAAAGTCTAGTCCCGAGTTTGAGAAAATTAAACACAACTACCCTTGAGGTTTGGTAGAATTAGTACTCGCTCCATTTCGATTTTGAAAATGTACAATTTAATTTGGATTTCAAAGTACAACAACTAAAAACACTAATTTGTTACAATTTATTCCACTAATGTCCTTATTCTTAGTTAAGTATGAACTACACATTATCATATTGTAATGATATAAAGAGAAAAAAAAATTGAAAGCATACATTTTATCGAAATAATTTGAAAGTAAACTCTTCTAATATAATATCAATACTATAGATTTATGTAAAAAGGCATACATACCGTCTAAATCTTTTTTTATCGATATATAGTAATTTTGCAAAACCAAACCAAACAAAACCTCACGAGTTTTTGAATTTAGCCCAAAGTCTTACGGTGAGTGTATAAATATGTACCTCAATGTAGACCAAGAGGGCCTTAAACCGAGGGGCATTATCGGTAAGAGTACCGACGAAAGTAAGAATAAAATCATCCAGCGGCGATTCTGCACCAAGGTATGCAAATATCGGCGAGCTTGTATCTGCACCACCCCAGTATTTAGAATTGATTACGTATTTTTGCCGGAAAGTGGCGTAGCTCTGTGGTTGGTAGTTGAAGTGATCCAGCGTTTGCTCGTAATATTTTGTCTCGAAATCCTTCAGGGAATTGGATTTCAAAGACGAAGAAATGATGGCTTTTGAAGAAGGATCCCTCAGAAATCCAGGGCCTATTGGATTTAGCCTCGGAGTTTTATTTAGCGATGAAGAAGAGTCAATCGAAGCTGGGAAGAGGACTAAAAGCATCATCAGAAAATTTAGGCATTGGAATATGGATATTTGTGGCCTCGACATGGCTAGCTAGCTCTGTGTCACTACTACAAAATAGAGCTTTAACGGCTGCGGATTAACGGCGGAAAATAGAAAACTGCAGTGATAAAAGAAATGCGAACTTTCTACGGCGGTCTAAAAATGAACCTCCGTAGAACGGGACTTTCTACGGCCGTAGAGGGCTTTCTACGGCAGTTGGAAGGTAACCGCCGTAGAAAGTCCACACTTTCTACGGCGGTTGCCTTCCAACCACCGTAGAAAGCTCACTTTCTACGGCGGTTAGCTTCCAACCGCCGTAGAAAGCCCCCTTTCTACGGCGGTTTGTCCCAACCGCCGTAGAAAGTCCCTTTCTACGGCGGTTTAACAATAAACCGCCGTAGAAGGTCCTTTCTACGGCGGTTTAACAATAAACCACCGTAGAAGGTCCTTTCTACGGCGGTTTAATTATAACCGCCATTGTATTGACGTATTTAACCCTAAATAACAACGTGTATCTCCATATCGCGGCCGAAAGTGTTCTTCTCCAAATTTCTACTACGGTTTTGCACGTTTGATGTAAAGAATCGTCATTTGGAGCTAAAATTTACCACCTTAAGGTTAGAAACTTCTAAAATTTCTCAGTAATTGCTTATGCTTGTACTTTAGATATGTCATCCTATAGAATTTATTTTTATTTATGGTAGAGGGCTGAACATTAAAGTTGCATATATTCCATGTATATGGTGAACCTTAGTATTGTGGAACCCTATTTAGTTATACTATGTAGTTTCTTGGTGGTGTGATTTGATTTATAGTGTTTGACTTTTAATGGAGGATGTTCATATAATTAGCACCACTTAGTGTGTATTATTTTTTTATGCATTTCATGTGTTTGACGAAATGCATAAATGAAAAACTTATGGGTTCTTCTTCATTTGATTATGTTTATTACGCATGTGTTGTTTATGCATTATTTTTTTCATTGAGGTATTATAGTAGTTTTGATTATATGAGTAACATTAGTATGACATGTGCTAAGACAAGCATGTAACTTGATACTTTGTACATTGTTTGTTGAATTATTATTTGGTATTTTTAATTATTTCAAGGTGTTAGTTACACATGGATCGAAATATCTTGTTGTATGGTGATCGGACATCCGATTCTTATGCGAAAGAAGTTGAGAATTTCATTGAATTCGCTTATAAGAATACAAAGTACGTCCATTGTCCGTGTAAAGCTTGTAAAAATGGTGCGCGGTTTGATAACTCAGATACCTAAGATTCCATTTATATCGGCACGGATTTGATCCTTCTTATAAACTGTGGATTTGGCATGGTGAAAGTATTGATGGTTTACCTGAGCAAAAAAAATCTCATGCAAAAGGAGATGATGCGATTACTAGAGATCGATTAGATGACATGATTGAGGATGTGGCCGAGGATTTTGCTGATAAACCGGAAGTTCTTGCTTCCATTTTGGTGACAATGAGAAGCCTCTATACAAGGGTTGCACTAAATATACACGCTTGTCTAGTGTTTTGAAGTTGTTTAATTTGAAAGCGGCAAATGGGTGGTCAGATACTAGTTTTACAGCCTTATTGAGGGTATTGAAAGATATGCTCCCAGAAGATAATGAACTTCCAGATCGAATTTACGAGGCGAAAAAAATATTGTGTCCAATGGGTATGGAGTATAAGAAGATCCACGCTTGCCCAAACGATTGCGTCCTTTACAGGAATGAGTATAAGGATTTATTGCTTTGTCCTAAGTGTAAAACTTCACGATACAAAAACAAGCAGCTGTGTGATGAGGTTGAAGACAGTTCTGATGCGCAAAAGAAGGGGTCGCCGGCTAAGGTTCTGTGGTATCTTCCTATAATACCGAGATTTAAACGGTTGTTCGCTAATGCAAAAGATGCAAAACTAATGACATGGCATTCAGATCGGTGTATTCCCAGTGATGATGACAATGTGATAATGCATACATCAGACTCAGATCAGTGGAAAAAAATTGATTCAATGTATCCTTCTTTTGGGAAGAAGCCAGAAATTTGAGGCTTGGTTTGTGTACTGATGGAATGAACCCGTTTGGCAGTCTGAGTAGCACACATAGCTCATGGCCGGTGATGTTGGTTATTTACAATTTGCCGCCTTACTTGTGTATGAAGCGCAAGTACATACTTATGTCTCTAATGATTTCAGGCCGACGGCAACCAGGAAATGACATCGATGTGTATCTTGCTCCTCTTATTGAAGACTTGAAAAAGTTATGGGATGAAGGCGCACCTGTGTTTGATGCATACCGTGAAGAAATGTTCACATTACGTGCCATGTTGTTCTGTACCATTAATGATTTTCCTACTTATGGAAACTTGTCTGGGTACTCTGTTAAAGGGCATAAAGCTTGTCCAATATGTGAGAGAGTACAGATTTTTGTTAGCTTGCACATGGGAGGAAGACAGTATACCTTGGGCATCGCAGATTTCTTCCCGAGACTCATCCGTATCGCCGTATGAAAAGAGCATTCAATGGATTTCAAGAGTTCAGAAAAGCTCCAGAACCCTTGAGCGGGCCAGTGGTGAAAGCTCGTGTGACGGACATTAATGTGGAGTTTGGTAAACCTTCGGAGTCCAGCAATAATGATACAGGTTGTTGGAAGAAAAAATCCATATTTTTTGAACTTTCATACTGGGAGAACTTGGATGTCAGACATTGTCTCGACGTTATGCATATTGAGAAAAATATTTGTGAAAGCCTGTTAGGTACGCTCTTGAACATCCCTGGTAAAACTAAGGATGGTTATAACGCGAGACTTGATATGGTTGATATGAACATAAGAGCAAATTTAGCACCGGTAGCTCGCGGACAACGCACATATCTACCCCCTGCCTGTCACACTTTGTCCAGAAAAGAGAAAAACAACTCTGTTCAAGTTTGCGTAGCATCAAAGTTCCATCCGGATATTCTTCAAATGTAAGCAGACTTGTTTCCTTGAAAGATTTAAAACTGGTTGGTTTGAAGTCTCATGATTGCCATGCCTTAATGCAACAATTGTTGCCTGTAGCTATTCGCTCGATATTGCCCAAGCATGTTAAGTCCAGTATAACAAGACTTTGTTTCTTCTTCAATGCTATATGTAGCAAGGTTATCGCCCGCGAAAGACTTGATCAGTTACAAGATGAAATAGCTGTTGTCCTTTGTTAGAAATGTATTTTCCACCCGCCTTCTTTGATATTATGGTGCATTTGGTGATTCATTTGGTTAGAGAGATAAAAATATGCGGGCCTGTTCATTTGCAATGGGTGTACCCATTCGAGCGATATATGAAAGTATTTAAGGGGTATGTTAAGAATCGTTATCGTCCTGATGCTAGTATTGTTAAAGGTTATATAGCTGAGGAGGTAATTGAGTTTTGCACTGAGTACTTGGCCGATACCGCATCCATTGGAATATCTAAGAATTGGCACGATGGGAGGATTACAAGTATGGGCACAAGGGGAGGAAAATGTTTTTGCCGTCTAATGTTGAATTGATGAAGGCGCATCTCTACATACTGCGCAATTCTGATGAAGTTGCGCCCTATGTGACAGACCATATCCGTTCAATAAGAACGTCTTATCCTTCTTGGATGGATCAACGTGTGCTCAATGAACATATTCGGACATTTGTCTATTGGTTTGGTAATGCTGTCCTGGGCAAAGACGTTTCGGAGACATTGAAATGGTTGGCGTTTAGGCCCAGCCCTGCGGTACGAGCATTTTCATGCTATGACATAAATGGATATTCATTTGCTACTAAGAGACAAGATGAGAAGAGTACGGCACAAAACAGTGGTGTTACATTAATTTCAGAGGCTTTACATGTTTCTAGCAGGAAGGATAAAAATCCATTGTATGCAAACATGGCTTATTTCGGGGTGATCGAAGATATTTGGGAGCTTGACTATGTTTGTTTCAAATAGCTGTATTTCGCTGCAAATGGGTTGATAACAATAGTGAGGTTCGAACTGATGATCCATTGGGTTTTACCTTGGTGAACCTTAATCGGGAGGTTTCAAGGGGGAACCATTTATACTTGCATCGCAGGCGAAACAAGTTTTTTATATCACCGATCCTTGCGACGAACATTGGTCTGTTGTTCTTCATGGTAAACAACATCACAGGGTGGAAGGGATTGATACAGAAGAAGAGCTTTATGAGGCTGGCCCTTTCTCTAGTGGGTTACCTGAATCGAGAGCAGATGAGGAAGATAGGGAACTTGATAAATACATACTTCGTGATGACCACAGTGAAGGATTATGGTTCGAGGATCAAGTGTCCCATAAGAGAAAGAGAATAAGTTAAGAATCATTTTTAGGTATATTGGTTGTTTTTATTAATTTTTTTTTCTATGGGTGTGTATGTGTGTGTGTGTATTTGTATATGTTTCTTTGATTTTAATGACACGAGGTGGACATAATTTTATAACAACATTTATTTTTATCCTTCGTACTGTCTGATTGAAACAGGTCACAACTTGGATGAAGCCACGCAATCAAGGGGCAAACTTTCCAGGGACTTCATATAGCGATATGTTTATAAATGAATATGTTATTGTTGGAAATTGTGTGAAGCTTCTGTGTTGATGTTATAATGCACTTGTGTTTTGGTCAAAAACAAGCAGGGGATATTTTGTCTGAATTGAATTGAAACTGAATTCCGTATTATTTGAAATTGGGTATGTTAATGAAGTATTTAAGTATGTGCATATCCTTGACAGGGAGTATGTTACATTTATAGGGGAGACTTTGTCGAATTTTCTGGCAAATTGATTTCCTTGTTTTTCATTTATGAATAAATGTCTCATGTATTATTTTTTTTTTTTTCAAGGAGTAATACTTTTGGTAAGATTTACAGGGGAAGCTATACAATGATTTTTGTTTTGATTTTATATTTAACTCTTCATAAATTACTTGTCTGTGCCTCGGAAAAAAGATATGCATTTAGCGAGGTTGGGTATTGACCGCTAATGAATTAATTATTCGTTTATCGATTAATAATTCTTTATTATTTTATAAAGATTATTCAATATATTTTATATGAACATGAAAAAACTAGAAATGTTTAGGGTCTATGCTTCATATAACATGAAATAAAAATAGAAATTTATGCGCGCGCGGGAATTAATTCTTGCGGTACATCATACATAACATACAAACTGGAATCTTGGTGTAAAATTAACCAGCAAAATAACAAGCATGGACACAGCGTGCAAACTCATTAATCAATGTGTGCTCAAATGAATAAATATTTGTGCACAATCTGTGCATGTACATTGTTACCAGAAAAAGAACTTGAGTGAAATATTGATGTTCCTCCAAATTCAAATATTACCACAAAACGACCTTGAATACCAGGAACTAACACCGGTTGTCTGAAAAACGGTGTAAGCAAAAATATAAAGATAAAAAATCACGAATCAAAAAATCACTAAAAATAGAAATTTGTCCCACTTTTCTACGGTGGTTCTATCCACCGCGTAGAAAAAACTTTCTACCGCGGTTCTCATTGAACCGCCCGCCGTAGAAAATGCTTTCTACGGCGGTTCAATAAGAACCGCCGTAGAAAAAACTTTCTACGTGCAACTTGACGGTTCATATAACCGTTCAACTATAACGCCGTAGAAAGTCATCTTCTACAGCGTTCAACTATGAACCGCCGTAGAAAAGTGAAATTGCATCAATTCCCGCAGGCGCATAAATTTCTATTTTTATTTCATTTTATGAAGCATAGTCCCTAAACATTTCCCCTGCTTCTCCCCTGCATTCCCCTGTAATATTGGATATGCAATTTCATAACGATCAACCGGTGCAAGTAAATAAAATAAATTATATTTTGATTCACACTCAATTTAATGTATTTCACTATACATAATTGATTACTGTTATAGGCCGTAAGTCCAAATAATTTATATATATATATATTATATAATATATATATATATATATGTCATGAAATCAGTAAGTTTCTTTTTATTAATTGGGCCCTTAAGCATTAATTTTTCTTATACTACGTACGTAATGCATTATCGATTTGAAACTGTTTTCTTCCGTTCGCCCAAGTCGAGAATGTGGAAAATTTAGGTCTGATAATGAACCTTATTACTTTATCATAGCTCATGTAATTTTACGAAATTTACTAATTTTAACTTATACCTAAAAATTGAAATGTACTTATTAAATGTTTCATATAATAGCGATCGAGCTTCTGTAATTAATAAATACAATGTAAATTGGGTGTAATATTATATTCACAAGTTTTGGGGTTAATTTATGAAAAAGGGAAAAAACTTAATAGGGTTTAGGGTTTAGGGTTTAGAAAATGATATAAAAATAGAAAATTCATGCGTAGCGCGGGAATTGGCTCCAAAACTACTTTTCTACGGCGGCTCAACCGAGAACCGCCGTAGAAAGTATTTTCTACGGCGGTTAATTTTGACCGCCGTATAATAAAGCTACAGTCTAAATTCAAATTTGTTGGCCTAGGGTTTAGGGTTTAGGGTTTACGGTTTTGGTATACTATCTAATTTCCCCACAGTTCCCCTGCTTTTCCCAACATTCTCCTATAATATTGTATATGCATTTAATCATGATGAACCGGTGCAAGTAAATGAAATACATTATATTTTGAAGCATATATACTAAATTTAATGTTTTTGTTCACTATACATATTATTATTATTATCGTAATTCAAATATATATATTATATATATATATATAGACTTAATTATAAAAGTTGTCTTCAAGTCTTCAATTCTTCGAATGAAAACATTTTATATATATGTAGTGGAAATTTACAAGAGATCGAGAGCAGAGAGGAGAGTTGGATGATGTACAGAGGGGAAAGGAGAAGAGGAAGATGTTTATATATATATATATATATATATATATATAGTTTATATATATATATATGTATGTAGGTAATGAAATCCAGTAAGTATTTAATTTTTTTTTCGGCCACTTAACCAGCATATTAATTTTTATATTACTATACGTACCTAATGCATTTATGGATTTGATTATTTTATCCCGTTCGCCCAAGTCGAAAAAGTAGAAATTTTAGGGAAGATAATGAAGTTTATTACTTTATCGACTCTTACATGTAAATTTACGAAATTTATTAATTTTTACTTTGACCTATAATTATTGTGTAATAGCACGGAAATTTAAATGCAAATATATGGTTCAATTAATGGAAAATTTGAAATTTAATTATGAAATGGTTCATAAAAGTCGAGATTGTGTACATAATTAAATAAATATACACAATCTGGGTATGTAATATTATATTTACAAAATTGTGGGGTTAGTTTTTTGAAAATGGAAAAAAAAATTTAATATTAAAATATGCCCGCGCGGGAATTGGCTCCAATTTTAAAACCGAAAAAAAACGAGACCATTCAACGGCAGTTCAACCGCGAACCGCCGTTGAAAAAACCTTCAACGGTGGTTCAAGGACTTTCACGGCTGTTCACGAGTGAACCGCAGTAGAAAGATTGGTTCAACGGCGGTTCGTGGTTGAACCGCAGTTGAACCACCCGGCCGGTCTAAGTTCAAAAATTGAACTTAGACTTAACTCTTTTCCTTTTCCCTCATTCTCTTCCCCTTCTTCTCCCCTTCTTTCCCCTGCTTCTCCCTTGTTTCCCTCTCCCTTCTCTCGCGGCTGTTCGGGTCTTCGCGGCTTCTCCCATCGCCGGCGCAACCGGGCTTTCTCTTGCCAACATTCCGCTCTTCCCGTCGGCTGCAGCATTCCGATTGTACGGGCATTCTTAATCGCAGCCGATCCTTCATTTGTGGGTTCACTCTCCCTTTCTACGCGCTGTTCGGGTCTTCGTGGCTTCTCCCGTGGCCGGCGCAACCGGGCGAGCTCGGCCAACATTCCGATCTCCCGTCGGCTGCAGCAAGGGCTGACCGTACGGGCTCGGTTAATCGCAGCTTTCTCTTGTTTGTGGGTTCATTCAACCGCCAATATTTCTCCATTTCCCCCCTCCAATATTCGGGCTTGGTTGTAGGAGTGCACACAAAAGGTTATCCACCTTCTATGCTTCCATTTTAAAACTTTTGCAATGTTACCTTACATTTTGTAAATGCTTCCCATTGCACTAGGGTTTTTGTGGTTGATATAATATTTATTTCGGGTTTACTCTTGTGATGAATGATTGGAATGCTTTTGGATTTATTGATTGTTGGTTGCATTGGTTTGGTTGTTGAATTTCGTGTTTTGTCCTACATAAGTTGAGAACCTAGGGTTTTGATTGGGATTTCAATTAGGTACCCTTTAAATTCGGGTTTAGTGTATGAATATGAGAACTCAAATGTTGATTTCGATTTTGCTTGATTAATTTTAGAACATTGGTGTTTGATTTCGGTTCTTATTCGATTTAGTGTTCCTCCTTTAGTGATAATGAGGAAAATGCTTTGTTGTTGATTCCACTATGTGAAATTTAATCTTTATAGGGTTCTTTCTTTGGGGATCCCTTGTTTCAATGTCTTCAAGCCCCTTATATGTTGAAAGTAAGATATCTTTGCATGAATGTGAAGCATTTTTTATTGCACAAGCACTAAGTACCTTTAGGGAAGAAGAGTATTTTTCAGGAGTGAAGTACTCCTCCTTGAAGCTTTTACCTTCCTCACTAAATTTTGGTTTTTTTCCTTTAGTAGAAATTAATGATTGTTCTCATTAGTTGTTGGTTGTGAAATGTGAAGTACTTTATAATGGTACCCTTTATAAGTCCACTTTTTTGGGCTTCCTTAGGTTTAATTTGGATAATGGGACTTGTGTATTGCAAATATCACTATCTCCTCTTCGCTTTCCCTTATCTTTGTTTCAAAAGCGTGAAATATGCTTTGTGAGGGTTCTCCTTGATGAAGGGGATTTTTTTTCATGAATGTAGAGTTTGAAATATCACTTCTCCTTAAATGTTTTACCTTGTGCGATGTAGTGTTTCTTCTTTAGTGGAAGAGGGTAATGCTTTGTGGTTGAGTTGAAGGTGTGTTCCTCCCTTGTTTTAATGTTATGAATGCAACTAATATATTGAAAGTGAGGCTATCTTTGCATCAATGTAAAGCTTCTTTATTGCGAAATCACAAAGTATTTCTATTGCTTTAGGGAAGGAGAGTATTTTTTAGGAGTGAAGTACTCCTCCTTGAATCTTTTACATTCCTCACTAAATTTTGGCTTTTTCCTTTACTAGAAATTAATGATTGTTCTCATTAGTTGTTGGTTGTGAAATGTGAAGTACTTTATCAATGGTACCCTTTATAAGTCCACTTTTTTGGGCCTCCTTTGGTTTAATTTGGATAATGGTAATTGTGTATTTTTAGGAGTGAATTTTGCGAATGTACATTGCCTTTTTTTTTTTTCACATTACAAGCATTCTTGTATTTGACATTAAAGCTTTTTCTTTAATTGCATATATGTTATATTGAATTCTCTTTCTATGTACATGAAGTTTAAGGTACTTTCAATAGCCCGAAAAAGAAAACGCAATGAGGAGCATAGTGATGAGGGAAATGGCAATGGAGATGGTTCTTCTACTAGATCTAGAAGAGGTAGAGGGCCTACAAATTGCAACGATCTATTGGAAATGCGTCTGAAGGGGAAAACTCTTAACATTTCTTTTGATTCCGAGCTCGAGCCTAAAAAGTATCATACAAAGTGGATTACATTCGTAGCATTCACGGCCCGGAGCAAAGTGGACATTATGGAATATGCATCATGGCCCAAAGTTCCCGACGAGATCAAGAAGAGAGTGTGGATGGAAATACGGGTATTTTCTTTAATTATAATGCATTGTTTGTTTCTTCTTTCATACAAATGAACCCAATTTTAACTAAATTTTGACTTCTAATTTTTACTGTAGGCATTATTTGTTTTTGAGTCAACTGAAGAACTCGAAACAAAGTGGATTTCTTATGCCGGTAAACAGTGGAAAGATTGGAAATCCTTTTTAGGGAGATATGTACATGGTGACTTGAAGGGTAGGACCCATGCTTGGAATATAAATATCTCCCTAGGGAGACATGGATTAAGTTCAAGGCTAGCCGCGAGACAGAAAAATGGCAGATATATTTTTTTAAATTGATTTCCTTCTTCTTTTTGGATATTTGAAATTGCTCAGTTTATGGATAATAATTTTTCATTATATTTTTCTCTAGGCAATTCGTGGAAAATCACAAAAGAATGCCACTTTAAATGCTTTCTACCATAATTTATCTCGCGGTGGCTACCGACTGCTGAAGAAGCAGTTGCATGACGAGGCGGTGATTGCATCTGGGAAGAAGCCTTCAGAGAATGGTCAGTCCGAAGAAGAAGGGGAAGATTCTTATGCAGGGCCAGGCCGTCATCTACTTTGGAGACAGGCTCACACAAACAAAAAAGGGGAATACTTCACGCCAGAGGCTGGTCGGGTTGGGATGGAAATTGTAAGTTTTGCACCATACATTTTCTTATGTTTCAGTTCTTTAAGCTACGCATATATTTAAAACTATATATAATTGATCTATTTACATTTCATATTTTTGGCAAAATGTTTAGGAAAATTTATGTTCCCGCGAGTCCCAAGGGGAGAAAGTTGCAGAGGGTAGGAATGACATTCTTGTCATTGCAACGGGAAAGACCGATCACCCCGGTTGTTATCGCGGCCATTCTACCAGGGCACGTATCACAGAGGTTTTCCCGAAAACAAGGCCGTCGCTTAAAGATGAACTAGATTTAACTAAGCGACAGCTTCAGAAAACCACTGCCCAACTCGATGAATGTCAAACACATCTGAAGATGATGGTTGGGTTTATATGTGGTAAGATGGGGACTGACTATGATACATTAAGGCTCTGTTCTCTTAGTACTATGGATAGGAAATTTTTTGGTTAGGAAAGAATTTTGTTTTGGAGGAAATTTCTTTTGGGGATTTGTGTAGGAAAGAGAAGAAAAAGTGTAATAATTATGTTTTTTTTGAATTTATGTGAGTGAGGATTTAGAGGAAAATTTTAAATTTAAATTGTAAATTTTGTAAAAATTTTGTTGTTTCTTTGTGTAATATATTTGTGAAAAAAGTGATACTTTTCGTGATTATGTTCGGAAAAGAACAAGCCTAAGAGCCACTGTCATCAATAGTGCCAAAGCTCAGAGCTTGCACCCAGAGACCTCCGGAATGGCCCCAGAGATGTTTGAGGTTCATGGTAGCCTTGTTTCCCCTGTGAGTCCGATGGTACACCCTAAAGAAACTCGTAGGCAAGATTTTTCTCCTCTTATCCCTACAAGTTTGCCTGAGTTGGAGATGATACCTGTTTCATCTACGGACCCGATCAAAGCCTCTGAGGTTCAGACTAGCCCTATTGCAACAAACTTGGAGGATGGGGGTTCTTTAGGCGAATACAAGGTACTTAAAATACATTTATGTCTTTCATTTTTCTATAGAGTATCACTGCTATTCTTCTTGGGTATATTTTTATTTTTCTATTTTTCTTTTAAATTCTTTTTATTATTTATTTTTTTGCATATGTATTCAAGTATTCAAACACTTTATATTTTTTTTAAAATGAAGTTTATATGTTCCTTTTAAAAATATAATACTGCAATTAAAAAAACTATCAATTTTTTTAATATATTAAACATCTTTCTTTTATTTTTATTTTACAATAATGAAATCTTACATTTATATTTTGGTTTTTATTTAATTTTTTAATGTCTCATGTATAATTTCTTTCATATTGTCACTTCTAATTAAAGACGTTTGACTTTGGTTTCATGATTACACTTGCTTTGTTAAGTTAGACTTAATAGTTGATTAATGTTCATTCGCTTGCCTATTATCTCAGGACGGGTGTGAATGTCACCTGTTCATCTCTGAGGATACGCAAAAGCGGCGTAAGCTTGTGGCCAAGGGAAATGTTTATAAGCAAAGAAAGCACCACGGCCGCGAGGTTAGGAAAGGTTGCGCGAGGGTTACAATTAAATTTTCATATGATGACTTTGCCCCGCTACCATTTCCTGAGGAAGAGGCTGCAACTGTGGGAATGGCCCGATCCTTTTTCGTGGAATGGCCTATACAGTTGATTGAAATTATTCGGCCGGATCCGGTAACACAGGTATATTCTTACATTTATTTGTGAATTACTTAATACCTTTTTCTATATTTAATGTTATTTCAAATGTTGTTAGGTGGATAAAAGTGTGAAAAAGAAAAAAGGCCGGATGAATTCTATGGATGATATAAAATCTCCTTCGGCGACGGTTCCGATTGAGATGTCATCCTCATCGACATCTGATCCACTGCAAGAGTTACAGCTCCGAATGGAGAAAGATTCGGACTTCAATGGCTTCTTGTTTCAAATGACAAGAGATGTCATAGGTGTGGAGCTTCCTATTGCGATGGATCGAGAGGATGTCGGAGAATTATTAAAGAGAGAAAGCATGGTCACAAACTGTTTGATGCAATTGTTCACCAAGTGAGTTTCCACTTAATTTTATAACCTATTTCTGATTATTGTTATATATAGTATGCATTCCATGTGCCTAGACTAACCAATGATGCATGATAATGTAAATTCTTTAGAGCTTTACATGATTTAGTTGAAAGGAATGGGAGAAAGGGGATAGGTTTCCTCTCAGCTGATCATGTCACAGCCCTAGAAAATACATATGAAGATAGGGTACACTACATTGCACGAAACTTGAAGGATCGGAATAAAGAAATTTATCTGGTGCCGTATCTTCAGGGGTAAGTGACAATGTAAGCGCTTCTCTAATATTTAAGAAACACTGATTTAAAGATCTGACGTCATTAAATTTTTCGTTTGCAGTGAACATTGGATGCTTATAGCCATTAGACCGATAGAAAAGGTTGTCTACTAGCTTGATTCTTTACAAAACCCACAGAAAGAGGAGGCAGTGGTGCTTATAGACGAGTGAGTTATATATATTAACTACTGTTAGAATGCCTATATAATTTCTAATGCCAATCATATATATATACATATGCTGCTAATTATTTTCGTTCCGCTTTCATTTTTATAGGGTGATGTTTAATTATCAAGATTTCTTAGGATTGCCCAGAAATGTGCATATGCAACCTGAGTGGATAGTAGTTAAGGTAAAATTGGTTCTTATTAAATTTTTTACTCAACGTTGTGTTGTATACAATTAATTGTATGATCTTCTAACTCGTATATTAATATTCATTAGCATAAAAAGCAAACGTCTAACTGGGAGTGTGGGTACTATGTAATGCACTACATGTACCAAATAGCAATGAAATCCGACACATTGGCACTCAAAAAGGTATTTGATTTATCATAACTTACTTAATTAACTGTATTTCATTTTGCTACTCAGTTAATTTTTAATTTCAAAAACTCTGTTGCAGCACTTCAAGCTCGACCGCACTCCATTAAGCATTGTGGATATAGATGCAGTGAGAAAAATGCGCTAGTTTATTTTTGAGCATCAGCCGTAGTTGAAGGATACTAATTAAACTTGTTCATATTATAATTGTACAAATATTTTTGGATATGCCCCTGTAATATAATAGCGATTTCAATTTGTATATTGGTGATATTTGTATTAAATTTCAACTTTTAGCAGCAGATTTTGCTTTAAACCAGATTAATTTTCTCTTTTTAACGCGGTTTGGATCTGAAAAAGTGGCCACTTTCTACGGCGGTTTAGAACTAAACAGCCGTAGAAAGTCTACACTTTCTACGGCGGTCCACGGTTGAACCGCCGTAGAAAGTGGACAACCATGGACCGCCGTAGAAAGTGGACACTTTCTACGGCGGTTCTAACCGCCGTAGAAAGTCCGCTAACTTACTACGGCTGCCAGATAGATGGCGGTTCAAAAAGGCCAAGAACCGCCATTAAAAGCCCTTAAAAACCGCCATTAAAAGCCCTTTTTGTAGTAGTGTTGTATTTCTCGAGTTACATACACACATGTATTTATACCGTTAATCGTGATTCTTTACGGAGCGTTTGGCGTACAAAAATGAGAATAGGGGAGCGACAACTGATTCTTGGGATTAAAATTCTATATTTGGTACCTATGATACGAGAATATAATAATTTAAATAGTTAATTGCAATAAACAACCTCAAACTTTACTTTAGTAGTAAATTGTTACCTGAACTTTTTATTTTTGTAATCAACCCCCATGTTATTTTTCATTCTAAATTTTTTTCTTAAAATACCAAATTGCCCACATAATAACAATTATACTATATCAATTTTGTAATTTTGTTGGAATATAAGGTGAGTAATTAGGTATTTATATGAACAATATTTAAAATTAAACCAATATTACCATACATTGCAACAAACCAAAAGTTTATAGGTTGATTACAAAATTTGAAAGTTCCGGGGTAATTTACCATCAAAATAAAATTTGAGGGTTTTTTTGCAATTAGCTCTAATTTTAACTATTAATTATATCATTTAAACGATAATTTAACATTCTTTTAATGAGAAATTCATCCGTTCCCAAATACCTCATTCTTATTCTTAAGCTCAAAATGCACCCTAAGATCCATATGATTAATCATGTTGGTACAGTTTTAAATAACTTAATTAATAATTAATGATCTGTTAATCATATGTTTGTACAGTTTTAAAAGGACAAGACACATACAAACAAATATGGGTGTTACATGAAAGGCGCTTTATTGATTAGTTAATGGATCAGACAATCAAGAGGGTCAAGATCCTCTCTTACACTTTCATGTTACACTCTATGTTACACATATTAATAATTCATTATAAATATTATTTTGATTTTTGATTTTTTCCCAACAATATTCACGGGCATTATAATAAATTTTTTGATTAGGGGTTCACACATTTTGGTGTAGAGTATATTTATTTTAATTTATTGAAATTAAAAAATAAAAAAAAATACCATAAAATTATATTAAAATACAAAATTAATGTAAAAAATAAAATAATTTATATTAAAATTAGGTAGAATGCCCATGAATATTGTTGGTAAAAAAATTAAAATAAAAATAATATTTACGCTGAGTTATTAAGATGTGTAACAGGGAGTGCAACATGAAAGTATAATAAGGATTCTGAGCCAAATCAAGATTTAATCGCCCAAATCAAACATTAACACCCGTGATACTTGTTAAGTTTGAGAGTGTTACCTCTAAAATGAAGTTTAATACTCAAAGGTAAAGATTTTATAGCACAAAATAACACTGGTAATCTTATTAAGTTTATAAGAGTGTTACTTGTAAATCATAAAGTAATCTCGAAAACAAAGATTTTATATTATGCAAAATATCACTTGTTATACTTGTTAAATTCAATCATGATACTTTTAAACCAAACCAAAATTTGATACTTGAGAATGAGAATTTTACTATGCAAACTAACACTTATGTCACTTGTTATAAGCCAATTCTCATTTTTCCATTTTTTTTTAAATAAAAATAAAAATTCTATAAATGGTGTTGAAAATCGTCAAACAGCGATTGACAATAGAAGATCCAGAAACAGTCAGTACAACTGATTACAAATCTGAACCACACTAGTGTATCTGATCTACTAAACTATAAACATATACCTAATATAGATTTAAAAATAGTAGAAATATAAAACTGAACAAATCTCGTGCCGACGATAACGGATCTGCCACTAATTACCAATGAAAGCTTCGAAGCTGAATCTTCAACCAAATCTTCATACACCATAGCCATGATGAAGAAAATCATCATAGCCAGAGAGAAAATGTCCAAAGCCAAGAAAGAAAATACTATAAATATGAGAAAAACACAATAAATAATGATAAATTGAATGAATACTCCCAATCAGGAGAAAACGAACTAACAAATAACAAAAAATGAGAGGAAAATTGCTTAAGCAATTTAAGGTAGTAAAATCTATTAAGTTGCATTACGAAATTTTAAACACGGGACAGAATAGAACACAATTTTAGACACGTATTTGAATAGATGGTTTAAACTCTCATTCCATATTAAAAGAAATCTTTATCTCTTTATATAGTTCATGGTTTGCATTTTCTTTTGTTTGATTGTATTTTTACTTTTTTTTCATTAGAAAATAATCCCATTTTAATTTTTTTCAAAAATTTGAAATCAATTCGAATCAGAGTTTTTTCAACACAAACGTACCATACATAACATAGTAACTAATAAAGAGTTGAAACTGTATATAATCTTGGTATAATCACACAAAAAATTAAAGTGAATTGTTTGGGAGTATAGGATAGATCATATACCTTGGAGGTTAAAAAAATTAAATAAATCGGAGAAAAAGAAAAAATAAAATATGGAGTCTTGTGGGGGTTCCTATAGGAAAAGGTCATTAACAACATTCCATATAGGATCAAATATAGAAAGATAGCCGACTTGTTATGAACGCCAACGTTGTAGCCTTCTTCGGATGATTATTGATTAGGTTAGGATGTTTTGGCTGGCATTATGCCTCTCTTCTACACTAAAACGTTAAATCAAATTATTTTTTCCTGAAAATTAAAAAATTTTATTAATAGCGTTGAAAATCGTTTAATAGAAGACCAGAAAAAAGTCAATACAATTGATTATAAAAAAATTTAAACCACAACATTTTACTTGATCTATAAAGTGTAAATATATACATAGTATGGATCTAAACATAGTAGAAAATTAAAACTCCTGATTACGCTAAATAAATATCGTACGGATGATCACGGATCTACCAATAATCTTCGACTTAGTCTTCATACACCATGGCCATTTATAGATTCGCCATAGTAAAAGAGAAATCACCATAGGGTAGAAGAAAAACACCATAGAAATAAAAATGTCTCTCTAACCTAGTCAATATTTTCAATGTCACTCTTTTCGTTCCATAGAAAGTATAATTTCAAAAAAATAAAATTCAGAGTTACTTTTGTATTTCGTTTTTTGAGTAATGATAGATTTCTCAACTAATTCATCATAATTTTTTAATAGCAACTCATGTAGCATGTATTATTGACCAATTATGTGATATTAATAATTATTTTATAAAAATATAACCAATGAATGTATACTACGTTAGTTACTATGAAAAATTTATGACGATTAATTGATATCTATAGCATTACTGTCATTATTTATCCTTCTCATTCTGGTTGGACCATCAATGATCAAACCAGCAAATTCATTTTAAAGGTCCAGTATAGATTACAATACCATGGTAGAACTCAATTATCATGGCCCATGGGGACCCCCAAAATGCCCTGGCTCAATTACTGGGCCAGTCCAACAAACATGGTCATCCCCTTAACTGAGATTGACGCACACACTTAGAAGATTCCTTTATTACAATTATGCCCCCAATCTATTTCTATTTTCCTTATTATCCCTTAATCATGACACCAGTTTATCAGGCATACAAACAAGCCCAAACACGAACAATTGAGTAGCCCAAAGGCCCAAATCTCACATCATCTTTAGGTAAGCCCAAAATCCCTTCAAGGGTTATATAATATGCATTTGACGTGCGAAATTGATAATGAAAATTGAGATCATCTCATATACGAATTTTAGATAGTCATTTTGTAGAGAACTCCTAATCTTTTGAATTTTTTAAAGAAATGTCATAAAATAATACAAATTATTATTCGTTTTTCATTCTCTAGTTCAGTTTTTTTTTTTTTTTTTTTTAGAATATTATGTTTGGTTTATCTTGTTAATAAAATTCGATTACATAAATGATCCATTTATTTTTATTTTTAAACGAAAATTACTTAATGATTCTCATTATTCTCAATGTCACACGCCAAAAGCGCTCTCGGATAGCCATTAAAAAAACAAACGCCATAAGAGAAGGAAAATTACAAATTTGGATTTCTTACTATACTCTTAAAACTTTAACACACCATTTTTATGTCATACTAGAAACTCATTAAATTGGAACAAAATAACATCATTTTTAATATTTGCAGGGACCATTTTTAAAAGTGAAAATTTCAAAATATCCTTATACTCACACAAATACAACCACTTTTTTTTTCTTTGGAAGAACCAAACCTCTGTCACAGGGTGGTGGAGGATTTCTACACCCCCGCTAGCCGCTGGCGGAGGTCTTCCTCTTCCTTTTTAAATTTTTTTTCTTCGAAGGTTTAGGAAACCCCTAGAACCTACGCCGGCAGCAGGTAGGTTCTTCAAAAAAAAAAAAAGGCGAGGAGGAACACCTCCACCACACGTTGGTGGATGTTTAGAAAACATTTGCTACAGAGCAGTGGATGTTTGGAAAACCTTCGAGGAGTGTAAGGAGAAGTGGAGGATTGGTTTTTGACGACTGGTTTTCATCTTCTTCAACTAGTCTCTGATGGCTTCCCAGCATCGTCGATTGCCACTGTCTTCTCAATTTCTGTGTGACTATGAGAATGGAGAGGTGGAGGATTGAATGTGTCAAAGTTAATATCTTTTCGTTCCTATATTTTTTTAAGTGCTACCTGCATTTAGTAAAACTGTCACTGAAAACAACACTTTCCTTTAAATATAATATGGGAATATCAAATATGTAACAAGAATTCCAAGTAAAAAAAAAAAATGACAAAACAAAAAACGCCTCTAACCAAATCAAGAAGTGAATATGCCAAGTATCTTGATGTGTATTGTAATGTGATTTCAGTAGTCCAACTGTCCGAGTATCATTTTCTTGGCATCCATAAAAATATGGACGAAGATGTAAACATCATCTATATTACGAAGTAATTTCATGTTCCATCGAATAACCATTCGACGTGTAATAATTTCAATAACTAAACTTGACAGGCATGTTTTTTGAGTATTTGTTGTTTCAATATAATCGTGATAGTTCAACATCTAAATTCAAAATATCAAAGGCTAAAACTTGATACACGATACTTCACATAGCTACACATATAACCGCAACGTATTTATAGCTAAATTCGATAGCCTATAATTTTAACAACTACATTTATATATATGAATATCAATAGATAAACTCAATACATCAAAGTACATGTATTTTCATAATATAACTACATGTGTTTTTACAATATAATCGTCATCTTTGAGAGATTAAATTCGATAGGGTCCTTGTAGGACAGTTATACCCATACAATGTTTGCGATAAAATATTATATATTTGAGAGATTAAATTCGATAGGGTCGTTGTAGGACAGTTATAGACATACAATGTTTGCGATAAAATATT
>VMRK01000119.1:0-29765 GCA_016801395.1 Leptodermis oblonga
GTGATATTTCAAACGCTACATTTATGAAAAAAAATCCCCCTCATCAAGGAGAACGACTCACAAAGCATATTTCACGCATTTCAAACAAAGATATAAGGAAAGCGAAGATGAGATAGTGATATTTGCAATACACAAGTCCCATTATCCAAATTAAACCAAAGGAGGCCCAAAGATGTGGACTTATAAAGGGTACCATTGATAAAGTACTTCACATTTCACAATCAACAACTAATGAGAACAATCATTAATTTCTACTAAAGGAAAAAACCAAAATTTAGTGAGGAAGGTAAAAGCTTAAAGGAGGAGTACTTCACTCCTAAAAAATACTCTCCTTCCCTAAAACAAGAGAAATACTTTGTGCTTTTGCAATAAAGAAGATTTACAATATTGATGCAAAGATAGCCTCACTTTCAATATATTAGTGGCATTCATGACATTAAACCAAGGGAGGAACACACCTTCAACTCAACCACAAAGCATTACCATCCTTTCCACTAAAGAAGAAACACTAAATCGCAAAAGTAAAAGATTTAAGAGAGAAGTGATATTTCAAACTCTACATTTATGAAAAAAAATCCCCCTCATCAAGGATAACGACTCACAAAGCATATTTCACGAATTTCAAAAAAAGATAAGGGAAAGCGAAGAGGAGATAGTCATATTTGCAATACACAAGTCCCATTATCCAAATTAAACCCAAGGAGGCCCAAAGAAGTGGACTTATAAAGGGTACCATTGATAAAGTACTTCAATTTCATAACCAACAACTAATGAGAACAATCATTAATTTCTACTAAAGGAAAAAATCAAAATTAGTGAGGAAGGTAAAAGCTTAAAGGAGGAGTACTTCACTCCTAAAAAATACTCTCCTTCCCTAAAGCAAGAGAAGCAACACTCAAAAGGTACTTAGTGCTTGTGCAATAAAAATGCTTCACATTGATGCAAAGATATCTTTACTTTCAATATATATGGGGCATTCAAGACATTGAAACAAGGGATCCCCAAAGAAAGAACCCTATAAAGCTTAAATTCCACATAGTGGAATCAACAACAAAGCATTTTCCTCATTATCACTAAAGGAGGACACTAAATCGACTAAGAACCGAAATCAAACACCAATGTTCTCAAATTAATCAAGCAAAACTAAAATCAACATTTGTGTTTCTCATATTAGTGAAGGAAACCCGAATTGAAAGGGTACTTAATTGAAATCCCAATCAAAAACCTAGGTTCTCAACTTATGTAGGACAAAACACGAAATTCAACAACCAAACCAATGCAACCAACAATCAATAAATCACAAAGCATTCCAATCATTCATCACTAGCATCAAACCCGAAATGAAGATTATATTGTGCACAAAAACCCTAGTGCTTTGGGAAGCAATTACAAAATGGAAGGTAACATTGCAAAAGTTTTAAAATGCAAGCATAGAAGGTGGATAAACCTTTTGTGTGCACCCCTACAACCAAGGACGAAACTATTAGAGGGGGGAAATGGAAGAAATGTTGGTCGGGGTAGTGAAGCCACACACACCGATCGGCTGGTTGGTCCACGGCGTACGATCGGCACTTGCTGCAGCCGATGGGAAGTGCGGGATATGGGCCGAGCTCGCCGGGTTGCACCGGCGACGGGATAAGGGCGCGAAGAACCTGAACCGCCGCTTGAGAAGAGAGAGGGAAACAGGGGAGAAGCAGGGGAGAAGAAGGGAAAAAGAATGAGGGAAAGGAAATATGTCTAAGTTCAAATATTTTGAACTTAGACCGGCTGGTTGGTTCAACGGCGGTTCGCGGTTGAACCGCCGTTAAATGTTCTCTGCTATTGCGGTTTTCCGTGAACCGGCATAGAAGAGGGGAAAAAATTGGAGCCAATTCCCGCGCGGGCATATTTTGATATTAAAATTTTTTTTTTTCCATTTTCAAAAACTAACCCCACAATTTTGTACATATAATATTACATACCCAATTTATATTATATTTATTAATTATGTACAGAAGCTCGACTTTTATGAACCATTTCATAATTAAATTTCAAATTTTCCATTGAACCATTTGCATTTAAATTTCTCGTGCTATTACACAATAATTATAGGTGAAAGATAAAAATTAATAAATTCGTAAATTTACAAGTAAGCGTCGATAAAGTAATAAGCTTCATTATCTTCCCTAAATTTTCTACGTTTTCGACTTGGGCGAACGGGATAAAATAATCAAATCGATAAATGCATTAGGTACGTAGTATAAGAAAAATTAATGGTTAAGTGGCCGAAAAAAAAATTAAATACTTACTGGATTTCATTAGCTTACATATATATATATATATATATTTGCAATTACGATAATATTAATCAAATATGTATAGTGAAATACATTAACTTTAGTATATATGTTGCAAAATATAATGTATTTTATTTACTTGCACCGGTTGATGATTATTAAATTACATATACAATATTACAGAGGAATGTTAGGAGAAGCAGGGGAACTGTGGGGAAATTAGAGATATTATACCAAAACCGTAAACCCTAAAACCTAAACCCTAAACCCTAAACCCTAACACCCTAGGCCAACAAATTTGAGTTTAGACCGCCGTTTTATTCTTAGGCGGTTCAAAAATAAACCGCCGTAGATAATACTTTATACGGCGGTTCAAAAATAAACCGCTGTAGAAAGCAACCTTTCTACGGCGGTTTCACAATGAACCGCCGTTGAAAGTTGATTCTACGGCGGTTTTCGGTTGAACCGCCGTAGAAAAGTAGTTTCAATTGGAGCCAATTCCCGTGCGTGCATAAATTTTCTATTTTTATATCATTTTCTGAACCCTAAACCCTATTCCCTATATTTTTTTTTTCCATTTTCATAAATTAACCCCAAAACTTTGTAAATATAATATTACATACCCAATTTACATTATATTTATTAATTACAGAAGCTCGCCTTTTATGAAACATTTAATAAGTACATTTCAAATTTTCCCGTGCACCAATAGTCCACCAAAAAATTTTTCATGTACTATTACACATAAATAATGGGTATAAGTTAAAATTAGTTAATTTCGTAAAATTACATGTAAGCTATGATAAAGTAATAAGCTTCATTATCAGTCCTAAATTTTTTGCATTCTCGACTTGGGCGAACAGAATAAAATAATCAAATCGATAAATGCATTACGTACGTAGTATAAGAAAAATTAATGCTTAAGGGCCCAATTAAAAAAAAAAGAAATACTTACTGGATTTCATGACCTTATATATATACTAGGATTCTTCTGCCCACGCTTGCGTGGGCTGCTCTTAATTTGTTTATAAAATTGATTTATTTTACTTAGTAAATTGTTAAATAAAATATAGTCACCATAATAAAAGTAAATCAGTTTGTAATTTACTTCTGAATTATTTGCTGGACTTGGCAAGATCAATAAAGTACTCACAATCTCAATCGCATTACATAGAAAAATAAAGTACTGACAATTACCCAATATAATGAGCAAGCAACTGAACTCAACTCTAGTACTATGAAAAATCCCATACTAAAACCAGCCTAAATACAAATTAGCCATTGAAGTGAAATATGTCGTGTCTATAAATTTAGAATCAATAAAACAAAGTAAATCAGTTTATTGAGGCTTTTTGTACATTCGTTCTCGACAAGTTGTATCTCGACTCTCCTTGAAAATCTTCAAGCAGAAGCACCAAAGCAACAAAATTCTGAGAAAAAGAAGAGTAGTATGTCCAACATTCAATTATAAAGTAGCCAGTTGACCTCTAATATACGTAATTTTAATATAATTTTTTTATTTTTTACACTAATTTTGTGTTTTAATATAATTTTATAGTATTTTTTTATTTTGTAATCTCAATAAATTAAAATAAATATAACTTAAACTGAAATGGGTGAACCCTTAGCCCAAAAATAATTTATTACAATGCTAATTAATATCATTGGTGAAAAGATTAATTTAAAAAATAATATTTACGATGAGTTATTAAGATGTGTAACAGGAAAATATAACAGAAGATCCTAAGCCTGTCAATGGACTGTATGCCAACGAACTGACACTATACATGCATTGAAATAGAGTGCATGTAATGTCATAAACATGATAAACTTCAATATA
Organism: Leptodermis oblonga; assembly: GCA_016801395.1. Classification (NCBI taxonomy): domain Eukaryota; kingdom Viridiplantae; phylum Streptophyta; class Magnoliopsida; order Gentianales; family Rubiaceae; genus Leptodermis; species Leptodermis oblonga. The sequence goes on from VMRK01000119.1 coordinate 4,117, forward strand.
TCACAAATGCATGAATGTAGCATAACATATTGCCGAAAGCATAATACTTTCAACAGGTGCAACAACATAGGCCATTTGCTCAAACAGGACAAAACTCCTTTCAGATATTACCTTTATGTCTACAACAGTATTTAAAGGAATTCTAAAAGCTATACAATCATTCCATTTAAAATTATGGGAATTCTTAAATTTTATTTCTTTTGACATTGTTTGCTTGTCAAAAAATAGCTTGCAGTTTAATAAAAAATGTCAACAGTCATACTGCAAGCATGACACAACACATAATGGAACTAATGACTAAAATGTTTAACTCAACTATACAAATCATAAACACATATGAGTCAAGGGTACCCCTCATAGTGAACATTCAGCCATCCCCAAATCAAAACTTTGGCAGTACGAGTTCTAAAAAGTGAAAATAATTTGAAATTAGTTTTAGAAATACAGGCACAACTGTAAAAGGAAAAAACATACAAATGCAAGCAAACATAAGAACAAGATCTAAAATCTCAATTACAAAGGAAGTTAACCAAACAGCACCTGCACAGAGACTATCGAGTGATTGCGTGGTTTTCAAGAGCAACTTCTAGAAACTTCATCAACCCATATGGAATTTCATTGCTTAGACCAACGCATCTGTATCTACAAATACAGTTTCGGTTTAGAAACAGATGTCCTAGTAGAAAGAAAAATTGATGAATAAAAAGGAGAGACTTGTCTATTATTACTAACCTTACCTGATTCAACGGCTCTCCCTAAATCAAGTTGTTCATCAAAACTGACATATGGAATAACCCGGTTGGGGTCATAGTGAGTTTCACCAAACATGTGCACATAACTGCAAGGAATTCCAATGGACATTGTAAATACAAATTCAAAGGAAGAAATTTATTTTCTTTTCTTTGCTTATTCTCTGCAAGAGCCCAAGTTGCCAATTTAGTACACAAGCATTATTCGAAGAGGGAAAAAAAAACCTTGTCCTTCATATCAGTCATTTCAACGAAGAATGTAACAGCAATAAAAGAAGGATAAACATACCACCAAACGACCAGGACAGTGGACTTGATACAGGTCGATATGATCTGTCTTGCAAAAGATTACCACAAGACCAAGAATTCTAATATTCTACACATGTCCATTCAATTGGTAATCGAAAAAATATGGTACATAATGGTACTCATCTATAACATATGAGTCAGCAAGATTCACCTAACCATAGGAACAACAGTAAAAATTTCTATTGTCAAGTGCCAATAAAGCAATTTTGTTTGATTGCATTCTTAAACCAACCCACTCCCAATCATTTTTGAAAATTACATTTAAATAACTAAATAGGAATCATCACAAGAATGGAAATTAAGAACTTATATCAATGCAACCTAGCAAAATAAGTCCCATTACATCTTTGTCTTCACATCATACAGACATTTGATTGATGGAAAAATTAACAAGCAATCGAAAAAAATAACAAGAACACATAATCAAAGAAAAGAAGAAAGAATTTGTTTAGGAAGCTTACAGTTAAAAAATTGAAAAGATGAAATTGCAGATGCCTGGAGCTGACATATAAACTTGAAAAGCATCTCATCAGTTTTGAATGTATGGAACATCTTTTCTCAAATTTCCCAGTAGCGCTGAATTTGGAAGCATCTTCATCAATCTTGAGAATCTCTTCTGCTTTTTTTTGCTTCAACCATTGCCCTCTTCTTCTAAGCTGCCCTGTGCAAGTTCTGCAATCTTGTTCTTCATCGTTTCACCCCGTTTCACCTTCTTTTCAAATTCTTCCTGCTCAATATCAATGACTAATGATTACACACACCACACACTTGAATAGGTATGTTGTTAAATACTTTTTCCGTTCTATCAGAAGAGTTCGATTTCGGAAATATGAAACTTACTATAGATTTCAGTACTATAGATTTCAGTGTACGATAACTCAAATAGCCACCACCATTTATTTCACAAGTGCGTTTACTCTTGAGGTGTGAGTTGGTTATAGATCCCACGGTATTATATTAGTAAACAGTAAAAAATTTGGAAGTGGAACTTTTTACTGTAATAAAAATAATTTTAAAAGTGGACTCCTCTTATGGAGCAAACTCTTATGGAACAAAGGGAAAATCGATCACTAATGAATGCATACACTCACCTCGATCTGCTTGAGTTCGGTAGCTATGGCTGCTTTTTTAGTGGTCTCCCATCCTTCCACAGCTAACAACTTCTTATAGAATTAATCAATGAATGAAATTATTAGTAAGAAGGAAATTAAGTGCTTTAACATATGAACTCAATTCCCAGAAAGAAAGAAAAAAAAGAGGAAAATTGAGCAAAGGTAAAGGGGAAAAAAGCTAAAACATAGTTAATTACGTACTTGTTATATGCTGTAGTTCTTTCACTTTCTTCCCAAGCTTTGATCAAATCCCATCTTTTCTCCAACTCCACTTTTGCCAGAGCAGAAAAGTTAAAATAATCTTTCAAATATTAAAGAAAAATTCCAGGAAAAAATTAGGAAGCATCCCACAAACTAATAATCACCTCTGTCCTTGGAATCCACGACTTTTTTCTTCTCATCTCCATCCATGATCATCTGTAACCTCTGTAAAATTAAACACATGAGAAAATATGGGATTTTGTAAACTAATCAAGCTTACATTAATCTGTAAATTAAAATACTTTCTGCATCCATAAGGGATTGTTTCTCAAATGGAACAAGAGCTTCTCATGAGATCCCTCCTGCTTTGGAATTTTCTCTTGATCAGAAGAGGTTTATTTGTTAGGATCAGCTGCCATGGCGGCCCCAGAATATTTATCCGATTCTACATGATTTGTTTGCTCTTCTCCCATAATGAATAATGATGGTATCTGGAAAATGTTTTGCCTACAATGCACAGAGGTTTGTCAAAATGTCTAGCCTGAAAAGAATTTAAGGGCTGTTGATTTTCATACGAAAATCACAGAGAAATCATTGGCAAGACAAAGAGGACAACCACACTTCAATAAATCTCACCTCTCTATTTGCCTCATTAAATCTACTCCGCACAAAATAAAAAGTTGTGAAGACCCAATCGAAGCAAGAAGGAGAACTTGGAATAGAACAATCGCTTAAAATTCGAACAAAAATTCAAACCCTCAAGAAAATCGAACAAAATGCCGGTAACATCAAACATAGCAACCGACTGATTCTGAGATCTTAACCAAGAATATGGAATCGAAGATGAAGAGTTCCGCAAGCAAGACGGTAGAGGTGAGCGGTAAAAATAAATTAGGCAGAGACAGAGAGAAAACCTGATGCGTAAAATTAAGTGGAAAGGAAAAGACGCCAAGATGAGACAATCGCTCACCGGAGAGGGAAGTGATGTACACAAGGGGAGAACAATCTGGAAGGAAAGACTTCAATGGTAACTCCATTGGCTGAGAAATTATAGGCCGATGAAAAACAGCACTACAGAAATTAACAAATAGAACACTTTAAAGTTTAAACTAAATCCATCAATAGAAGGTCAGTTTAAGAAAATAAAAATTCAGCATACTAAATAGAGACAGAATCTGGAAAGCAGAAGAACAACGCGGACAAATAAGAAAATTTGACAGAGAAAGATAAGAAATTATGATCATGAGAAGCTCTAAGCACTCAAAAGATATTTAAACCCAATCAAGACCTCCGCGACACGACCAAAAGGAGGAGAAGGGGGCCAAAGGGAACATAAATCAAATTCATCTGCGATCAACAAAAATCAATTTTTTTTAAGCAATCCAGAAAAAGAAACAAAAAAGGGCAAATGACACCAGTGGCCACCCAACTATTTGCAATGTTCAGTTTTGTCACTCAACTTTTATATGTGCGCGTTTGGCCACTCAACTTTCAAAAACGTGTCTGTGCACCCATTCCGTCAAAAATTGGACGGAATCCATCCAAACCAAAGCCCACATGAGTTTTTCAAGGGTAAAATTGTCCTTACAGCTGAAATTGGGGAAAAAATCAAAACAAACAATAATTAATCATCATCATCCTCATCCTCATTCATCACTGTATGTCTCTGTGGAAAAGAGGAGTAGGAATTCGTGAATCTGGGTCTGGAAGGGGTCAAGGAAGAGGAAGGCAACAAGATAATCTTGGTCTTGACTATTTGCTCATCAACAAAAATTGCCATTAGCAACAGCCAAGATACAAAGAGGTTGCAGCAGCATGCATGGAAAGTTAGCTTTGGGAACCAATAACACAGAGACATACAGTGATGAATGAGGATGAGGATGATGATGATGATTAATTATTGTTTGTTTTGATTTTTTCCCCAATTTCAGCTGTAAGGACAATTTTACCCTTGAAAAACTCATGTGGGCTTTGGGTTTGGATGGATTCCGTCCAATTTTTGACGGAAGGTGCACAGACACGTTTTGAAAATTGAGTGGCCAAACGCGCAAATAAAAGTTGAGTGACCAAAACTGAACATTTCAAATAGTTGGGTGGCCACTGGTGTCATTTGCCCAACAAAAAATGATGAAACTTATAGATTTTTTTCATATAAACTTCAAAACTAAAAGGAAAATCACAAACCCATAATTTTGAAAATCTGTATAATGTAAATGCGAGATCAACCGACAAAGCGGGGAACGAAAATGAATCCTTATCCAAAATTCGAAATTCCAACTCAAAGTGTGTAGTAATTTACATATCAGATAACAACGAAACCAAATACCAAAACACAGCAACCCTAGGATTAACAAGGACGAGATAACCGTGGACTGTACGGAGAAACAGAGATAAGGATTCACCGACGTCTTTATGGATTATTCTTTTTTCTCTCTCTTATTTTATTTATTTTCCCCAAATAAGTATCACCTGATCACTCAATCAATCAAACACAACAACCAAGCTTCAATGGACGAAACCAACCACAATCACAATCACAATCCAAAACGAATCACCTCTCTTATCACCAAAGATAGCAAGAGATGCATTCCACTCCTCACTCACTATGACTGAGTCTACAATTTCCTCGTAGATGTCTTCACAACTAAAAAGATTTTTCTTCTTTGCATTTTTCCTTTTACCTCCAAATGTAGACCTCTTCTGCAAAAGAAGTACTTCAGTCAAGTCAGGATGACATGTGTAAGCTTTTCTAGTAATCAATTGCAAGTTAGAAGTCCATTTTAGACAACTAAAGAATTGCACCACAAAATTTATCCATAAAATAAACAACATCATTCAGTGAATGAAATTCTGTTAGTTCCTTCAAACAATAAAAAAATATTAGAATCAAATAATCACCAAATTATTGGCACACATTGATTGCCCATGAACAATTAAGACATGACCAGGAATCTGAAAGTAGTTATATCAAACAAAAGCTTTCCCCAAGAATTAGCTACATAGAACATGCAGCAAATTACCTCCTTGTTGGTATGAAACGAAAAGGGAAGTCCCATTTCCTTCATATGCATAGAAAGTTCCACTTCTTTAGGTGAAGGGAACAACCCTAGAAGCACAAGAAACAGAACTGCAAATGAATAACCAATCATGAAGAAGAAAACTCTTCATCCCCAACAATAATGAAGAATCCAGGCAAATCAAGATAGTTAGCCAACGAAGTCAAATGCAAAATTCATAAGAAACTATAATGTAATAGCTGAAATACAAAAAGAGAACTTGCCAAGCGAAGTGACACCGTCATTTGAGCCAATATCATATTTTCCAATGGGTTTCTACGCAGGGAAAAAAATAAAAAATAAAAACTTAATAAGTAAGATGCATCATCACAGAGGATTACTTTCACTTCAAGGTGTTCAGAACTGAATGGGGAAACAAAATATCAAAAAAGAAGTTCACAGAGTTGCTGAACATACAGTTGGCTGGGTAGAAATCCCACTATTATTCTCTGGTGAGACATCTTCCCCGTATCGAAACAAACAAGCCCACGTCACAAGCAAAAAAATTGAACTTTCAACTTGCCGGGAGAAAATCAAACCAAATTCTATAAACATGAAAAAAGAAAAGAAAAGAAAAGAAAAAATAAAACAGAGAGAGAAAGGTATAGAAGGATGACCAGAGGTGTACTTCTGTGAGTTTGTAAAGGGGACCAAGAACTCTGATAGCTGCCTCTGCAAAAATTGATAATGTTCTTCTAACCACCATTTCCATTGATCCATTGGATAATTCGTAAGTTTTTTTAGAATTTAATTCAGAATGAATTAATCCTTGTCTTGCGAGTTCAAGCAGTCTTGATTTCTTCAGGTGAAATCTTCAAATTTATCTGAATTATTGGATGAAAAACCTACAAAAAAAATCCACCAAACCTTTCACCAAATACGAAGATGCTTATAAATGATGTTTCTTTAAGCCACATGGGAAGGAATGTGCATGTTCATGAAAACAACACGTCAGAAACTATGTATTTACAAAATGAGGACATAAGCGATTAAGTCAAGGGGAAAAAAAGGGGGGAAAAGAATGGATTTTTAGGTTCAAATTTACACTTAAAATTAATTACATTGAAGAAATTTAGGATGAAAGCCAAATACCAGGGCTGCAGAAGCTTTTTCCGTTCGCGAGTGCTTCTCCTCTTCCCCAGAAATACAAATTACTCCGTTTCCGTCTGGTTTTTCTTCCTGGGTTTCATCGTTCTCAACCGAATGTCCTTTCTTGAGACGTGGGTTTCATTTTCTGAGAAAAGAACGGTAAGAAAGAAATTTATGGAAAGAAAAGTGAGTTTTAAATTTTTTGGGAGAACTTTAGTGGTGACCATAAGATGAATCGGGTAATTGCAGTTCAAAAACGAAAATTAAAAAGGTACCTTCAAAAAAAAACTTCCCAATAACACAAATTACTGTACACGGTTTCCACCTGATGTCTCTTCCTTGGCGATTATCCTTTCAGCGACTGTAAGGCCGAAGAAGTGCAAAGAAGAATCCCACATGGTGGCAGTAGGGGAGGAGTTGAGGAATTTGAATAGGGAAAAGAACTTGAGCAGCAGTGAGGAAAGAAGAATTTCTGAGGGAAGAGGTGCGAAGAAGACTCTGGAATGGAATAAGCGCGCTGAAGCTGCTGACGCGTGTGCTTTCCAAACATACACGTGGTCTTGGAAAGGGGCAAAAAAAATGGGCAAAATGGGAAATGGAAAAATGGACAACCACCAAAAGTACTATAGATAACATATTGATGCTTTACATATAAGTATAGATATACATAAATATATATATATATATATATATATATATTTGGACTTACGGACGATAACTCAATTATGTATAGTGAAATACATTAAATTGAGTGTGTTGCAAAATATAATGTATTTTATTTACTTGCACCGGTTGATCATTATGAAATTGCATATCCAATATTACAGGGGAATGCAGAGGAGAAGCAGGGGAAATGTTTAGGGTCTATGCTTCATAAAATGAAATAAAAATAGAAATTTATGCCCGTGCGGGAATTGGATGCAATTTCCACTTTTCTACCGCGGTTCAAAAACAACCGCCGTAGAAGATGACTTTCTACGGCGGTTCAATTTGAACCGCCGTAGAAAAGTGGAAACAAATTCAGCCAATTAATTCCGCGCGCGCGCATAAATTTCTAGTTTTTTTCATTTTATGAAGCATAGACCCTATACATTTCTAGTTTTTTCATGTTCATAAATTAACCCCAAAACTTTGTACATATAATATTACATACCCAATTTACATTATATTTATTAATTATGTTAGCAAGACTTGTATGAAAAATGCTTTACTAAATATATTTCAAATTTCCCATGCAACATTCCACCGAACCATTTCAGGTACTATTACACAATAATTTGAGGTAAACGCGCAAAATTCAGTGTATTTGTTCTTAAATAATTATCTCTATTTTAATAATTAAAGGCAAGCAATAATTACAATTATGTTAAGGTAAAATAAAAATAGCTTGAAAGAATTAATACTCTTTGCAATTGGATACAAGTACTCAATGTCGTATCCATGTATAGTCTTAAAAATTTTGTAGCGCTACTGTATATCTCGTACACATGCATGCTAGGTAAGAGGCAAAATATAGAAATAGGTTGCCGCCGGTACGGAGCGCGCCTCAATATAAAATATATTGAATAATCTCTATAAAATAATAAAGCGTTATTAATCGATAAACGAATAATTAATTCATTTAGCGGTCAATAACCAACCTCGCTAAATGAATATATTTTTTCCGAGACACAGACAAGGAATTTATGAAGAGTTAAATATAAAATCAAAATAAAAATCATTGTATAGCTTCCCCTGTAAATTTTACCAAAAGTACTACTCCTTGAAAAAAAAATAATAATAATGAGACATTTATTCATAAATGAAAAACAAGGAAATCAATTTGCCAGAAAATTCGACAAAGTCTCCCCTATAAATGTAATATACTCCCTGTCAAGAATATGCACATACTTAAATACTTCATTAAGATTCCAACTACTTCAAATAATACGGAATTCAATTTCAAATCAATTCAGACAAAATCTCCCCTGTAAATTTAACAAAAACACTCTGGTATCCTAACATCAACACAAAAGCTTCACACAATTTCCAACAATAACATATTCATTTATAAACATTTCGCTATATGAAATTCCCTGGAAATTTTATCCCTTGCTTGTGCGGCTTCATCCAAGTTGTGACCTATTTCAATCAGACAGTACGAAGGATAAAAATAATGTTGTTATAAAATTATGTCCACCTGTCGTTTATTAAAATCAATACATATACGATACACACACACACACACTACACACCCACAGAAAAAAAAATTTTAATAAAAACAAACAATATACCTTAAAATGATTCTTTCTTTCTCTTATGGGACACTTGATCCTCGAACCATAATCCTTCGCTGTGGTCATCACGAAGTATGTATTTATCAAGTTCCCTATCTTCTTCATCTGCTCTCGATTCAGGTAACCCACTAGAGAAAGGGCCCGCCTCATAAAGCCCTTCTTCTGTATCAATCCCTTCAACTCCGTGATGTTGTTTAGCATGAAGAACAACAGACCAATGTTCGTCACAAGGATCGGTGATATAAAAAACTTGTTTCGCCTGCGATACAAGTATAAATGGTTCCCCCTTGAAACCCTCTCGATTAAGGTCCACCAAGGTAAAACCCAATGGATCATCAGTTCGAACCCCATTATTGTTATCAACCCATTTGCATCGAAACAGCTACTTTGAAACAAACATAGTCAAGCTCCCAAATATCTTCGATCACCCCGTAATATGCCATGCTTGCATACATTGAATTTTTATCCTTCCTGCTAGAAACATATAAAGCCTCCGAGATTAATGTAACACCACTGTTTTGTGCCGTACTCTTCTCATCTTGTCTCTTAGTAGCAAATGAATATCCATTTATGTCATAGCATGAAAATGCTCGTACTGTATGGCTGGGCTTAAACGCCAACCATTTCAATGTTTCCGAAACGTCTTTGCCCATGACAGCATTACCAAACCAATTGACAAATGTCCGAATATGTTCATTGAGCACATTTTGATCCGTCCAAGCAGGATAAGACGTTCTTATTGAATGCATATGGTCTCTCACATAGGGCTCAACTTCTTCAGAATTGCGCAGTATGTAGAGATGCGCCTTCATCAATTCAACATTAGAAGGCGTAAACATTTTTCCTCCCCTTGTGCCCATACCTGTAATCCTCCCATCGTGCCGATTCTTAGATATTCCAATTGATGCTATATCGGCCAAGTACTCAGTGTAAAACTCAATTACCTCCTCAGCTATATAACCTTCAACAATACTAGCATCAGGACGATAACGATTCTTAACATACCCCTTAATAATACTTCATATATCGCTCGAATGGGTACATCCATCGCAAATGAACAGGCCCGCAGATTTTTATCTCTCTAACCAAATGAATCACCAAATGTACCATAATATCAAAGAAGGCGGGTGGAAAATACATTTCTAATTGACAAAGGACAACAATTATTTCATCTTGTAACTGATCAAGTCTTTCGCGCGCGATAACCTTGCTACATATAGCATTGAAGAAGAAACAAAGTCTTGTTATACTGGACTTAACATGCTTGGGCAATATCGAGCGAATAGCTACAGGCAACAATTGTTGCATTAAGGCATGGCAATCATGAGACTGCAAACCAACCAGTTTTAAATCTTTCAAGGACACAAGTCTACTTACATTTGAAGAATATCCGGATGGAACTTTGATGCTACGCAAACTTGAACACAGTTGTTTTTTCTCTTTTCTGGACAAAGTGTGACAGACAGGGGGTAGATATGTGCGTTGTCCTCGAGCTACCGGTGCTAAATTTGATCTTATGTTCATATCAACCATATCAAGTCTCGCGTTATAACCCTCCTTAGTTTTACCAGGGATGTTCAAGAGCGTACCTGACAGGCTTTCACAAATATTTTTCTCAATATGCATAACGTCGAAACAATGTCTGACATCCAAGTTCTCCCAGTATGAAAGTTCAAAAAAGATGGATTTTTTCTTCCAACAACATGTATCATTATTGCTGGACTCCAAAGGTTTACCAAACTGCACATTAATGTCCGTCACACGAGCTTTCACCTCTGGCCCGCTCAAGGGTTCTGGAGTTTTTCTGAACTCCTGAAATCCATTGAATGATCTTTCATACGGCGATACGGATGAGTCTCGGGAAGAAATCTGTGATGCCCAAGGTATACTGTCTTCCTCCCATGTGCAAGCTGACAAAAATCTGTACTCTGCTCACATATTGGGCATGCTTTATGCCCTTTAACAGAGTACCCAGACAAGTTTCCATATGTAGGAAAATCATTAATGGTACAGAACAACATGGCACGTAATGTGAACATTTCTTCACGATATGCATCAAATACAAGTGCGTCTTCATCCCATAACTTTTTCAAGTCTTCAATAAGAGGAGCAAGATACACATCGATGTCATTTCCTGGTTGCCGTGGGCCTGAAATCATTAGAGACATAAGTATGTACTTGCGCTTCATACACAAGTAAGGCGGCAAATTGTAAATAACCAGCATCACCGGCCATGAGCTATGTGTGTTACTCAGACTGCCAAACGGGTTCATTCCATCAGTACACAAACCAAGCCTCAAATTTCTGGCTTCTCCCCCAAAAGAAGGATACATTGAATTAATTTTTTTCCACTGATCTGAGTTTGATATATGCATTATCACCTTGTCATCATCACTGGGAATACACCGATCTGAATATCATGTCATAAGTTTTGCATCTTTTGCATTCGCGAACAACCGTTTAAATCTCGGTATTATAGGAAGATACCACAGAACCTTAGCCGGCGACCCCTTCTTTTGTGCATCATAACTGTCTTCAACCTCATCACACAACTGCTTGTTTTTGTATCATGAAGTTTTACACTTAGGATAAAGCAATAAATCATTATACTCATTCCTGTAGAGGACGCAATCGTTTGGGTAAGCGTGGATCTTCTTATACTCCATACCCATTGGACACAATATTTTTTTCGCCTCATAAATTCGATCTGGAAGTTCATTATCTTCTGGGAGCATATCTTTCAATACCCTCAATAAGGCTGTAAAACTAGTATCTGACCACCCATTTGCCGCTTTCAATTAAACAACTTCAAAACACTAGACAAGCGTGTATATTTAATGCAACCGTTGTATAGAGGCTTCTCATTGTCACCCAAAATGGAAGCAAGAACTTCCGGTTTATCAGCAAAATCCTCGGCCACATCCTCAATCATGTCATCTAATCGATCTCTAGTAATCCCATCATCTCCTTTTGCATGAGATTTTCTTTGCTCAGGTAACCATCAATACTTTCACCATGCCAAATCCACAATTTATAAGAAGGATCAAATCCGTTCCGATATAAATGGAATCTTATTGTATCTGAGTTATCAAACCGCGCACCATTTTTACAAGCTTTACACGACAATGGACGTACTTTGTATTCTTATAAGCCAATTCAATGAAATTCTCAACTTCTTTCGCATAAAAATCAGAGGTCCGATCACCATACAACAATATATTTCGATCCATGCGTAACTAACTCCTTCAAATAATTAAAAAACCCAAATAATAATTCAACAAACAATGTAGAAAGTATCAAGTTGCATGCTTGTCTTAGCACATGTCATACTAATGTTACTAATATAATCAAAACTAATATAATACCTCAATGAAAAAAATAATGCATAACCAACACATGCGCAATAGACATAATCAAATGAAGAAGATCCCATAAGTTTTTCATTTATGCATTTCATCAAACACATGTAATGCATAAAAAAATAATACACACTCTAAGTAGTGCTAATTATATGAACATCATCCATTAAAAATCAAACACTATAAATCAAATCACATCACCAAGAAACTACATAGTATAACTAAATAGGGTTCGACAATACTAAGGTTCACCATATACATGGATTGCAACTTTAATTTTCAGCGTACTCTACCATAAATAAAAATAAATTCTATATACACATATCTAAAGTACAAGAATAAGCAATTACTGAGAAATTTTAGAAGTTTCTACTAACCTTAAGGTGGTAAATTTTAGCTTCAAAAGACGATTCTTTACATCAAACGTGCAAAACCGTAGTAGAAATTTGGAGAAGAACACTTTCGGCCGCGATATGGAGATACACGTTGTTATTTAGGGTTAAATACTTCAATACAACGGCGGTTATAATCAAACCGCCGTAGAAAGGACCTTCTACGGCTGTTAATTGTCAAACCGCCATAGAAAGTATGGACTTTCTACGGTGGTTAATTGTTAACTTTCTACGGCGGTTTAACAATTAACCGCCGTAGACCCCGCCGTAGAGAAGCCCATTTTCTACGGCGGTTTGACAATTAACCGCCGTCAAACCGCCGTAAAGTGGGCTTTCTACGGCGGTTTGGACAAACCGCCGTAGAAAGTATGGACTTTCTACGGCGGTTAATTTGTAACTTCGACGGTGGTTTAACAATTAACCGCCGTAGAACCAACCGCCGTAGAAAGCCCATTTTCTACGGCGGTTTGACAATTAACCGCCGTCAAACCCGCCGTAGAAAGTGGGCTTTCTACGGCGGTTGGGACAAACCGCCGTAGAAAGTATGGACTTTCTACGGCGGTTAATTGTTAACTTTCGACGGTGGTTTAACAATTAACCGCCGTAGAAGTTCCCTTTCTACGGCGGTTTATTTTAGAACCGCCGTAGAAAGTCCGTATTTCTTTTATAACGGCGGTTTTCTATTTTCCGCCGTTAATCCGCAGCCGTTAAAGCTCTATTTTGTAGTAGTGAATGTTCACAGAATGGTCATTGGCGCTTTCCCGGAGGGCGAGAAAGGAGCCTGGATGCCTAAAGGGCTGCGAAGTCATTTGTTGGAGCTGTTCGAAGATTATTTTCTTGTTGTTTTTCTTCTAGATACACCAAATTATAGATGTGTTGGATTGAAGAAAATTGCTCAATTTAAAGAATTTGGCTTCGGATAGCAGTGAAAACGATCATGAAGCCCTTAAAGAAACTCCATGGCACGATCTTGGTTCTGTTGTTCTATAATGCTTTAGGCATTACCACCACATATGCAAGGAGTAATAGAGGTGATGTAATTGAGTTCATCCTAAAGTTTTCAGTTGTTGTGAAAATAATGACACAGATAAGTCTTCCTGTTTGAGGACGAATCTTAACGGTTTCAATTGGTAAATTTTTGGAACATTAGATTGAAAGAAACGGTCCTTGAGATCTGTCCAAATTTGTACTGTAGTTTCAGCATACAAGATACTTGGACGAATCTCAAGTGATACAGAATTGAGAATCCAGCTTCCAACTAAATCGTTGCATCGCTCCCAGTTGGGAATATCACTCCTAGTTGGATTTGAAAAAAAGAGCCATCAGCAAACCAGAGTTTATTTTCCCACGAAGTGCCATTGTAATGGCACGACTACACAAGGTGTAGTAATCGCCTCTCAATAATGGTGTAACCAGCACGGTGAAGGGGCTGTCTGAGTGGTGAATGGAATTAGTACATGATTGGGTGGGTGTTGATAGTTCATTGGTGCAGATGGTGTTTGGTCAGTATTGGCGGTTGACATGATTGATGATTGATCAATGATGAATAATTAATGTAGGTCATGTCTCTGATACCATATGAAATTTGAGGATGAGAATGAATGAATTGCTTAATTGTATTTAGTATAATGCCATAAATATATAGGCATATGTACATACATATCTGTTCACAAAAGAAAGAAAATGATAACAGTCTAGCTTAACATGTGGAAATAATTAAGGATTCTATCCTAACTAATGGATTATAAAGATTTAAATGGGTAGATAGCTAATCTATACAACTAATCTATAAGATCCTATCTAATTTGAAAGCGCACAAGTTTACGCCCAATAATTCCTAAATGAAAATACTTTGGCAAATCCTTCACGAACTTTATCTCCCACTATCAACCAGCAACTGGAAACAACAATTGCTCCACTGCTGTATGGGACACTGGATATAGGTCACAAGATGTATCAGTCTCTGTTGAGTAAATCTCATAAGCTTGAACTAAAAGCTGCTGAGCTTTTATTCCCAATGTCTCAAGCTCCCTTGCTACATCTTTCATATATGGCCTATAATCTCCTTTCACATTAATGCATTTTTGGGCAATTGTAGCAACTTCCTTTATCTGCTCAACATTTTCATTGGATAATATATTGTGATCAAGAACTTCAACCAAATGGTCTTTTTTAAGAAAAGAAAGGAAGTAATATGGTAGAAATCTCTCTTCCTGCAATCTATCAGGTTCCAAGACTTTCTTCCCAGTCAGAAGCTCAATCAGAACAACACCAAAACTATAAACATCGCTTTTCTCTGTAAGCAAACCAGTATGCCAGTATTCGGGATCTAGATAACCAGGTGTCCCTTGGACCATTGTAGACAAGTTTTTTCATCCATCGGAACCAATTTTGATACCCCAAAATCCGATACTTTCGCCGTGTAATTATAATCAAGAAGTATGTTGGCAGACTTAATGTCCCTGTGGATGATTGGAGGCGAAGCAACAGAGTGCAAATATGAGAGCACTCCAGCAATTTCTGAAGCTATTCTTAAGCGAACATTCCAAGAAAGATTTGATGCTTTGATTTTGTTGTGGATATTCTCAAAAAGTGTTCCATTGTTGATGAATTCATAAACAAGTAATGGCACTTCTGTCTCAAGGCAACAACCTAGCAGTTTCACAATATGTCTACTGTTGATTTGGGAGAGTAACATCACCTCATTAATGAATTGCTCAACTTGGTGTTGATAAACTCCTTTCGACTTCTTAATTGCCACAACTGTCTTATCTGCCAACTCTCCTTCGTAAACTGTCCCCAATCCTCCTTGACCGACGACACTACTACAAAATAGAGCTTTAACGGCTGCGGTTTAACGGCGGAAAAAATAAAACCGCCGTTATAAAAGAAATACGGACTTTCTACGGCGGTTTTAAAATAAACCGCCGTAGAAAGTTACTTTTTACGGCGGTTTTCAATTAACCGCCGTAGAAAGTCACCACTTTCTACGGTGGTTCGGAACCGCCGTAGAAAGTCCGCTAACTTTCTATGGCTGCCAGATAGATGGCGATTTAAAAATGCCAAAAACCGCCGTTAAAAGCCAAAAAAAACCGCCATTGAAAGGCCTTTTTGTAGTAGTGCGATTTCACTTTCATCAAAATCATTGGTGGCGTTTTGTAATTTTTCAAGAGTGAAAATTCTTGCAGAATTGTTTCCTCTTTGTCCATTTAGTTTTTGCTGCAAAAGGAGACCACCGTTCTTCCTAAAATATTCCTCCCTCAGCCTGTGAGCCTTTCTTCTCATCAATATGGAGTACAAACAAAAGAATAATGAAAATAGAATGACACTGCCCGTGCTTAAACCTACACCTGTAGCCAAAAATTGACAAGAAACTAAACATAAGAAAAGCGAATAATTTGAGGTTTTAGAACTAGTACGAGTCTACGACGCAACTAGGTACTGAAGTTTTAGAATTAGAACCAGGTTATTAAATTAAAAATGAACCAATTAGATATTCGACATTGGTTTCCTTGTGGTCTCTTTATTCTAATTCTATGAAAAAGATTTGGAACCGATAACATAAATTGTCTAGCGTGAAACCGCACTAATTAATGACCACCTCTAAAAATAAACTAACCTGCAAAAATAGGCCAATAAGTTTTTCTAGATGGTGGTTAATCAGCTATGCATCCTTTTCCATCTTTTCTCCCATCACCGTGGTACCCTTGATTACAACTGCAATTATAACTTCCTGGTGTATTAAAACAGGTACTGAAGTTTGCACAATTGTGAAGAGTCGAATTTGCACATTCATTAATATCTGCAAAGGTTGAAATCCATCATTAGAGAATTAACAACAAATTCTTCAAGGAAATTGAAACTCTTACAAAGATACTTAAAGAAGTAATTGATGAAATTGGAATAACATGACTAATAATTAAGTTAATTAACCGTTACCATGGCAAGCATCAACGGGGAGATATGGGTTGCCTTCATAGCCATCCTTGCACTTACAGCGATAACCTGTGGCCTCTTTATTGTCATAACATTCACTATTTTTGGTCCTACAAGCATAAGATGTTAAGTTCTTGTTCGCCTCTTCACATGACACACTATATTCAGCGACCCAATCCACCACAATAGGGACGCGTGACTTCTTGTCTATATTGGTAAGATTGTCAGCAAAAAACTGAAAAGCGGCATCTTCAATTACAAAAGCATAGCTGCAAGGATTGAAATCCGAGACATAATTATGGTTGTAGTAGCTGAAAAACGTAATATTGATCTCCCAAGCTCCCCGAGGTATCGATTGTTGACAACAGCCGATCCCGGTACAAGAACCATTCAGCACATCATCTTTGTAATCACATATAGAAGTGCATCCAGTTCTGTAACTCCGATCATCTCTTAGACCTTCAACATAGGCATACGTATCACAGCCAATAACTGTGAATTTGTTTGCTGTAGTGTTGAATGTCATGGGGCGGTAGACATCTATTATCATCCTTGGTTCTGAATAATCAGATCGAGTGTAATTTCTTTGATCAAAACAATCATATCCCACATCGTGAGAAAACACACGTAACTGACCTTCGAGGGATATATCTCTAACCTCGATACTACCGTCCTACATAAACAGCTTCGAGGGTCGAAACCTTTGGTCGAGTTGAGGCACTGCAGGAAGAATCCTTCGTCCTGGTAACAACCTTCTCTCGTACCAAATGGGAATGGAATGCTTATATTACCACATTGATCCTCGCTGCCAGGTAAAGTTATAGGAAATGGTGAAGTACCGGACCAAGAAGATATAATCAACAAGAACAGTAGGAAACTCATGGTTACTACTAAATTGGGATTATCAGAATCCATATGGACTGAATGGTTGTTAATTGGTTAGCTAATTTTCTTGTCATAAAAATTGTGCTTTTTTTGTGGTTCGGATATATGCTTCTTACAAGTCAAATAGTCAACCCCTGCTAGCCACTTCATATTTCAATACGTTTGGGACACCCCAAGTATTAATTGTAGCAACTATAATTTGGTGACGGGCTCAGACTGAATTAATTTAGTCTTCGCAAAACGTGTTCTGTGAATTAAATATATATAAAGAAAGACACACGTAAATGTTCCATAAATATTTTCGTACCTAAGAGTTTGGCTTAGTGGTACATCTGAGGGATGTTAAGGGCTTTGGTTTTGGGGTGACCAGAGTTCAAATGTTAGCAACTTCGACGTGTAGTGGCACTATTTTCATGCAGATACAAGCGGCAGGATCCTTCGTCCTTGTAAGAGTCCTCCCCGAATCAAACTTTCCCCTCCCAAATGGCCCCCAATTGTTGTTATGTGGGGAGTCTCACCCCGTATTGTGTGAGACATATTAATCGCAGTGGAACGAATTCCATCATCTTTCCTTCAAAAAAATATTTTCAATGTAGAGAACCTATAAAATTTTAAACTTTATCTTTATCTATATTTTTTCAAATGTTATGATATTAAATGCAATTCTTTTTCTTTTTTCTTTAAAAAAAATGAAAAAAAGTTGGGGAGGAAGATAGACATTATCGGGAGAACGGAAGACACATGTCATGCGGAATAGTTAATTTAAGTAACAACCTTCTCTCGTACCAAATGGAAATGGAATGCTTACATCACCACAATGGTCCTGGCAACCAGGCAATGCTATGGGAAATGCATAATTAGATGATATAATCATCAAGAAAAAAAGCTAGCAAAATAATGGGTATAGTTAAATTGAGATTATACGAATCCATATGGAGTGGATGAAGGTTGTTAATCTGGTAAGTTTTCATTCTTTGCAATTCTGCCTTTTTTGTAAGGTTGGTTGCCTCTAGCTAGGTGTCAAGTCAATGCAAGTCAATCCTCCCTCCGTTGACCAATAATGGTAGCTGTTAAATAAGAGTCTACTTCAAAATTCAATGCGTAACTACTAATTCAGTTAGGTATCTTTAGCTATATTGGATTTACTCCTTGCAGAAGGTTATTTTTAGCGAATACTGAAAAAAAAAAAAAAAAAAAAAAAAAAAAACTAGCCCTTGTAATTGGTCCATTGTGGTTTGGCTCAGAAATTACCTCCCTAATAGTCTACTATAAGTTCATGTTATGATCAATATATATTTATATATATATATATATATATAAATAAAGTCATGCATGAATTTTATTCGCCTCTAATTTAACTTACATAATACCAACCATGTATGGTCATTAGGGGTGAACATAAATATTCGCAGTTTGGGTCAAACTACAGATCGGATCCGAATTCAATCCGAAATTTCAGATTAGATTCGGATCGGTGTATTTTGTTCGGATAAAGGGCGATTTCAGATTTTAGTTTTGGATCATTTTGATTTGATTGTTTACCCTACCACTATTTGCTTTTGAATTTGATTCTCACTTTTTCAGTCCCACGGCGCTATCGGCTATACTCCTCAATTCTCACTGAGTTGTCGTCTGCTTATTTGAGTCCGAAAATCCATCCCTCATCTCCGGCCATTGTCGCCGCCAGCAGTCGCTGCCGCCATCTCAGCCCGTCGTCGCCATTTCCTCCCACCATCTAGCATCTGGCTTGGACGGTTCTATTATGTTTTGGTTTTCTCCTAATTTTCCTCTTGCTGCTAGTTGTTGCCGCCATCTCCCCCGTCGTCCTTTTGAATATCCACAACGAAGGAACAAGGTGAGCAACGAACGAAGGAACAACGGACGAAATTTGGTGAACCCTCTTTTTTGATTTGTGTTCTGGGCTTGTCTTTTGGTTTTATCCTCGTTTTTCGCCAACTGCTTTTAGGATTTGAGTGAATTGTATTCCATTTAGGAAGACTCCCTTATAGAGCTAATTGCTGCCCTTGTTTATCTAATGCTGATTTCGAGAATCTTGTCAACTGAAGCTAACAGTGACTCTGGTAGTGAGCAGTTATGGATAAAACCGTGATTTCGGATAAAAAAACGTGTTTCGGTAAAGACCCAAACCGATCTGATCCAAAAGCGTGCCTTCGGATTAAAATTCGAAACCGATCCAAAGCCTTGGATTCAGATCGGATTGGAACGGATTCGGATCGATTATTGCTTTTGTTCACCCCTAATGGTGATCATGATTAAATCAATGAAGCCAATCCTTCCTCCCAACTAGGCAATAACATTTTATTTGGTGCTTGATTAGTGACGGAGTCATATCCTAATGTCTAATGGTGATCATGATTAAATCAATGAAGCCAATCCTTCCTCCCAACTAGGCAATAACATTTTATTTGGTGTTTGATTAGTGACGGAGTCATACCCTTAATGTCAAGCGAGACAAGATATTTAAATTTTTTTTACTCAAATACTAGTTTAATTTATCTTTATTTTACCCCTATATTTTTTCTTAATATTGGTGGTGCAAAATTAACAATTTTTATTACTTTATAAAGCAACTAAGGTACTTTTTAAAAAGCACGGTGGGGCAGTTGTCTTACCCGTCCAAAAGATAGCTCCGCCTCCGTCCATGTTCCTGTTGGAGTATTTTAATAAAATACACTTCCTTTATGAAAATTGAATGAATTTAATTTGCTTGAAGTTGCTACCATTTTTGGTCGGTTATAAATAATTTTAAAAAATCTAATATTGAGAATGTACAACTTTATATGGGTTACAAAATACAACACCAAACATAAGTAATTTGTCATTATTTGTTCCACTAGTGTCCTTACTTTCCAAAGATGGATTACTTGTCAACCAGACATAATTATATAGTAAAAGTATGAGAAGTAAAAAATTAAAATTGAATTATTCTAATAAAAATAAAAACATTTTGAAAGTGGACTCTTCTACTTGTAGGACAAAGTAAAAGTTTTCTAAATTTTACTAGGAATGTTAAACCAATGAAAATTTGATTAATCCATTTGTGTGAGAATGCCGAACAATTATAATATGCGTAATGATTGACATCTCAATTAATCATCGTAACTCCATAACAACTTATGTGACGTGCATTTATTGGTTACATTTTCATGGATTAATTATTAATATCGTATACTTGACCAATAAATACATACCACATGAATTGCTATTAATTTTTTTTGATGAATTAGTTGATATGTGTATCATAATGATAGACATCTCAATTAGTCATCACAACTCCATAACAACTTATGTGGCATGCATTTATTGGTTTCATTTTCGTGGATTAATTATTAATATCACATAATTTACCAATAAATGCAAACAACATGAGTTGTTATGAAAAAGTTGTGATTAATTAGTTGAAATGTGTATCGTTAATTGATATACATTGTCCATATCCATAGACACTATCTTGATTAAAAAAGGGTAAGAAATCAAGGATACTCTACTATTAAATTGGGAATATAATTAAGAATCCATATGGATGGAATAGTTTTTTAATTTGGTTAATTTCTGAAGGAAAAGAAAAATGTCACTTTCTTACTGAAAAAAAAAATCAATATTCAATACTCTGAGTTTTGTTTAGTTAAAATCAAGTTTTACATCCTTCTAAAATTATTAATAAAAAAATACACAATCATTACACTTTTAATCTTTTCTTATACAATTTCCCAAAAAATAATTTCCTAAAAAGTTCATTTGAAAAACGAAAATTTCCTAATTAATATATAATCCAAACATAGACTTATATTTCACGATTGTAAATTGTACGCCTTTGCCTTAAGTTTTTGTGGTTTGGTTGTCTCTCGCAAGTCAAGTAGTCAACTCTTGCGAGTGCGCGACGCCTAGGACCCAAGTATTACGTTAATAGTCAACCCAGGCAGGCCTGACTCAAATGCTAATCAATAATACTAAACGAAAGACGAAAATATATTAAATCGCAAGATAAAGAGATAATATTTTACACTTTATTCTTATAATACCCCTTTAACCCCCTCACCCACAATGTCCTCCCCCAGCATCTCTCACCATTAAAAGCAACCATGGCTGCTGCAATGAAACCCTTTTGCAGCAGCCAAATGGGTTCCATAGGCTGCTGCAAATGTTACAGCAATGAAGCACATTATTTGCAGCTGCAAATAATGTGCTTCATTGCTGTAACATTTGCAGCAGCCATGGCTGCTACAAAAGGGTTTCATTGCAGCAGCCATGGTTGCTTTTAATGGTGAGAGATGGTGGG
Source organism: Leptodermis oblonga (assembly GCA_016801395.1). Taxonomy (NCBI): domain Eukaryota; kingdom Viridiplantae; phylum Streptophyta; class Magnoliopsida; order Gentianales; family Rubiaceae; genus Leptodermis; species Leptodermis oblonga. The sequence continues at coordinate 25,781 of VMRK01000119.1, forward strand.
TGAGGGAGAAAGGGGGCTGCAAATAATGGGTTTCTTTTCTTTGCGGGACTCCCGTAAACCAACAATTCTTTTTTTTTTAATATTTTTATTTATAATATTGGGGTAAGGTTCCTTACCCGGTACTCCGGGTAAGGCTCCTTACTGGTGAGACTCCTTACCCGGAGAATCAGGTGAGGCTCCTTACCCGGAAATTCGGGTAAAGTTCGTTACCGGTGAGGCTCTCACACTGGTTACAGTGTGAGTAGCCTCACGCTGAGTGAGGCTCCTCACACTGACTACAGCGTGAGGAGCCTCACCAGTAAGGCTCCTCAAGTTGGTTACAGTGTGAGCAGCTCACGTGAGGAGCCTCACTAGTGAGTTCCTCACACTAACCAATGTGAGGAACGGTTAGTGTGAGGAGCTCACTGGTGAGGCTCCTCACACCTCACGCGGGCTTTAGTGTGAGGAGCCTCACCGGTGAGGCTCCTCACCTCTTGTCGGATTTAAAAACAATAAAAATTATTATTATTACTTTATATGGTTTATTTTAAAATAATTTCAAATTTATTATTAATCATTTATGGAAAAAAGTAAAATTAATAATAAAAATAAACATCAATTAATATAATGGCAACATAAATTATTGCTACAATGCATGCATTATGTCTAAATTAAATACAAAAAATATCCCAAAAAATTGTCTAATTATGGTTTATAATGTCTAAATTATACATATTTAATTATATCATTTACCTTAAAAATGAATCATAAATGATTAATAATAAATTAAAAACTCTAACCATGCATAATAATATTTAAATTATACACGCTTAATTATATCATTTACCTTAAAAATAAATCATTAATGATTAATAACAAATTAAATATATATTAAAATGATCTAACCATGCACTATAATGTCTAAAAAAATTTAATACAAAATAAGAAATTAATAATGAATCATAAAAGATTAATAATAAATTTACAAATATATTAATATGATGTAACCATACAGTGTCTTAAAAATTAAATACAAATTAAGAATTAAAAAAATATGTAAAATGCGCGTGAGGCACCTCACGCCTTTACAAGCCGTGAGGGTCCTCACACCTTAACTGGGTGAGGCCCCTCACACTTTAATCAGCGTGAGGCTCCTCACGCTGCAACCAGTGTGAGAGCCTCAACAGTAAGGAGCCTCACCCGATTCTCCGGGTAAGGAGCCTCACCGGTAAGGAGACTTACCCGGAGCACCGGGTAAGGAGCCTTACCCCAATATAATAAAATAAAAAATAAAAAAAGAGAATGGTTAGTTTGCGGAGTCCCGCAAAGAAAAGAAACCCATTATTTGCAGCAGCCAAATAAGGGGTTTCATTGCTGCAAAATTTGCAGCAGCCATGGTTGCTGTTAATGGTGAGAGATGGTGGGTGAGGGAGAAAGGGGTAATATAAGAAAGAAGTGTAAAATATTATCTCTCTATCCTGCGTTAGTATACCCCATGCTAATAATTTATATGGGAAGAGCCCAAATTCAATTTATTCCACATATCATGCATGGTTCGTGAAAAACAACCACACTTCCGATCCGATGTCCACGATAGCTCACTATGAGCGTCCCACTCTAAACTCTCCTAGGTTGTCCATTTCGCAATGTGGACGAAGCATGTAACTATTTCTAATACTATTTGTCATGAACTCTAAAAAGTTAGTTTATGAGGGAAATGGTCCAAATTCAATTTATACTACACATGAAAGTCTCATATCTTTAATGTGGGATACATGCAGTGGCGGAATCAAGGTGGGGAAGGCCGGTGCCAACGCCCCGCCTTCCTCCCGGAGCTAAGGTAGTCTTACTACTACCCATTAGTTCTGACCCTGGCAGCCGTCGCTGCAATTTGCAATTAATTAGGGTACAGTTCCGCTGCTGCTGGACTGAGGAAGAAGACCCCTCCTGTTTTTGTTTTTCCTTTTCTGTTTTTTAACCACTTAGGGGAACGAACGTCGTCCCACTTAAGCCATTTTTTTTCTAAAAGAAAAAAATTTACCGCTTAAGTGGAAAGCAGTTAAAAAATAACAAGCCCATTAATTTCAACGTGGGTCAAACCCAATTTTTACCCAATTTTCCAATTCACACATTTAATAACAAAATCCTCCAACTCCATACTCCAACTCCCTTGCCGTAAATTTCCTCCAACTTCAGACTCCAGTCCGCGAATCCTCTCCATCTCCGGCCCTCCCTCCGTCAAACGGCGGCAACGGACCACTGCTAAGTGCTGCCGTATGTTTTATTTTTCTTTTAACTTTTATTTAATTTTTTATTTATTTATAAAATATCAATATTTTTGTTTGTAATATAAGTGAGTTATGATTAAATTTTAATGATACAATATTTATGAATTATGATTTTATAATTGAATATCTATTAAGAGAATTGTGATTGTAACTTTTGATTAAATAATTTTAAATATGTAATTATTTAATAGTTTGTGTAATGTGAATATTTAGGGTGATGGTTTTTATTTTTGTATAATTGTGTTGTTGAGCTAATATTGATGGATAAAAAGTTAATTTGATAGGGTTGATAAATTGTGATTGGTTATGGATAAAATTTTGGAACGGGGTGTAGAAAACTCTACCGGGATGATATTTTAGTAGTACAAATATGTACAAATATATTTTTTTAAATATAATTAAAATTATTAAGTTTATATTTTTCTTTGAGCCACTTTTATTATTTGGTCCCGGACTTCCTAAGCTTTAGAACGGGCGGTGAACCAGGTGTAATGGAAAACAGAGAAGAAAGAGCGGAGGAGGAATGGGTTTGCTTTAACTTCGGCCAATATCATAACTGAATGGCGCCAAATGTGCTCATGAATTATTCCTCGCGCCGAAAACTGCTGCGACCCACAAAATAATACATCGCTTGCAATTTCATAGCCCTTTTCAGTTTTCCCCACTCTATATAATGCTCCATCCTCAAGCATCAATAAACGCAGAGCAAAGCAGAGTTGTTTTATAGCGGAAGAGGGAAGAAAAGATCAAGAACAAGCCAAAAAAGAGGAGTCTTGATCTCTTTCTTGTTTTCATTCGAGATCGAGATCATTTCTCCTCTGGCAGCTTGTTCTTGAATCTTTGAATCCTTGACTCCGCTAGTTTTTCCTCCTATAAAAACAGCAGTAAAAATAAACATGGGATTTGTTGTTGAAATGGAGAAATGCACAGCTTGTGACAAGACTGTGTATTTGGTCGATAAGTTGACCGCGAACAACCGCATCTACCACAAGAACTGCTTCCGCTGCCACCACTGCAGTCGCACTCTCAAGGTAATTTGCTAATTAGCCCTGCATTTTTCTTCTCAAAATGCGATCTTGGATCAATTGAATAGATAAAAAGGCATTTTTTTGGTTTGAACCCACGAACTCAGGGTTACGAAACCCTCCCATTACCACCATCCCAGCCCTCGCCTGCATTCTTTTTTCTTTTTTTAGTTGGGACTAAAATGGATTTTGCATTTTGGTGTTACAGCTCAGCAACTTCAACTCTTTCGATGGGGTGCTTTACTGCAGACCTCATTTCGATCAGCTATTCAAACGAACCGGTAGCCTTGAGAAGAGCTTTGAAGGAACACCAAAAATCGTGAAAGAAAAGCAAGCGGAACTCCTTGAGAATGCGTCCAAATTCTCGTGCCGGTTCGAGGGCACCAGGGAAAAATGTGTGGGATGCAGCAAGACCGTGTATCCGATCGAGAGGGTGTCCGTGAATGGCGCAGCGTACCACAAAAGCTGCTTCAAGTGCACTCACGGCGGTTGCACGATAAGCCCATCGAACTACATTGCGCACGACGGGAAGCTTTACTGCAAGCACCACCATATCCAGCTCTTCATGGAGAAAGGCAATTACAGCCAGATGGAGAAAGAGTCAGCAGTGATGGCTCTTGTGGAGATTGCTGCAGAATCATAGATAGGGAAGGGGGATACAATCTTTTTGACCAAGATGAGATTGTATATAAA
>VMRK01000415.1:0-29592 GCA_016801395.1 Leptodermis oblonga
GGTTTGCTGCCTTGTTTTGGTGAAACTTTGACCTTCCAACAATGGACAAACTGAACCTTGCTATAGATGACTGAAACCTCAAGTGTACAATTTTGAGAACCTTGGTATAAGCACACCCCAAACAACTCACCAAAATATTGTTCAATAAGTGTTGACGGCCACAAGACGATGAAGTCTTGATAAATTCTAAAGTCCAAAAATTGAACTACAGATGATCAAACCTCACAATCATTTTCATCATTCTTCACTTTCAAAAGCATAAAAAGATGGCTTATTTATAGTGTGAAACCCCGTAATTTTTCGCATTAGTTTAACCTTTATAATTTATATTTTTATATACAATTATATTTTTAAATTTAATTAGGCACGACTATAAGCTGTATAGTCTTTCTTGAGAATATTGATTAGGAAATCTTATTTTTTGAATCATAATGTTTGAGTTTAATTGAGTTATGATATTTGTTTAAGTGTAAGATTGTGTTTAAGGGTATATTAAAATAGATATATTAGTTTAATTTTAGAAATTTATGGAATGAAAATAAGAAAATTAGAAAATAGAGGAAAAATGAGAAAAATAGGCAAAGAGTAGTTTTGACCAGTAGTGGATCGGTTAAAACTGATTAAACCGCCTTAAAATTGTGAGAAGAAATATAACACCACTTAAGGAGAGATTATAACTACACCTGGATTGGTTATGCTACCATTTGCCTGATTGACCAAAGTCAGAGTGGTTTTAAGCTATATTTGATCGGGTAAAACTGATTGTGATTTGGAGCTGAAAAAATATCTACTCTAAGTTCCAAGTTGGGCTACAACCGTAGGCGTCTATAGCCCTACCATTTTGTCTCGTTAGGCGATCCTGGAGACGTATAAATACGTCTTTGATCAATCATAACTTCAGGATAAAATAGAATCAAGAAGGAGAAAAGAGAGAAAAGAAAGAAAAATAGAAGAAAATTAGGAGAGAAGGAGTTTGAAGCTTGGAATTTGATTCTAATCCGGTGGGTTAATCCTTAGCCACTTCAGGAACACGTTGGTAAGCTTAATGATGTGCACCATTGATCTCGACTTGCGAAAACAAGAACTCAATTTGGAAAATTGCCAAGGAAAGTCTGATTGCAAGACACAGCTCTTAAAACTCAAGAATCCTTACCCTTGGATTCGGCAGACAGCTAATTTAACAAGTTAAATTAAACACACAATTTCAACCAAGTAATGAATTCTAGAGGTGAAATAAAGTATGCATTAGATAGAGCAATTATCTAATAACCTATAGTTTCTGTACTTTAGCAATTAACAACATGCAAATTACTTAAGCCAAAATAAATATGGGTGAATTAATAAAGTATAAAACTTATCAATCAATTAATCACTGAAAAATAATAAAGTTATGCACCCCTATTTATAGGTATAGGGTGCGAAATTACAAGGAAACAAAAACAAGGAAAATACCAAAAGTGGAAATCAATCAAGAGATTGATTTCTTGCCAAAAACTTAAAGGAACTAAGTAATTGGTAATGAAGAATTTCGGCTGCCAAAAAGGGAAGGCTTGACTGAATTTCTCAAGGAAAAGACAAGGAAAACTCGGCTGCCCTAAAAGTTTAAGGAATAGCCGAAAATAAAGGAAGAAAAGAAAAGAGGAAACTTAACCAAGAGATTAAGTATCCTTGATAAAAATTGGAAACAAGGAGAAAAGAAGCATCTCCTTATTTTTGAAAATAACAAAGAAGGAAACTATGAAGAGAATTAGGTAATTACATGCAAAAATAACTTAATTTCTATTAAACCCTAGAACCCTTTAAGTAAAACCGTACACTAATTTCTTGATGGGCTTCCTTGCTAGGCTTGTGGGCTGGCCAAATCTTAGTAGAGTGGACTTGATGTAATTTGTCCCAATAGATGTTGCATGACGATGATGATGTAGAAAGCTTCTGGAAGCTCCCAGAATCATTTTGGATACTCAAAAACATTTCATTTCCAAAATTCTTCAAGATTGTAAAATCCTCATTTCCTTAAGCTGAAAGTTTAGTAGTCACCATTCTGAAGAATGGAGTGACTCTTGTAACCTTCATTTCCTTTCGGCAACTTTAAGGGAAGACCCTTTCTTTATTGTGGAGAGTTTGGAGATGCCTTTCCTTCAATGATCCTTGAATAGCATTACTCTTCTATATCTCCTGGCCTTTTTCTCAAGAGCTTTGCCTTTGTTTGACTTCGTGGATTCTGACTCATACTTTGTGTTCTTTTAGCCTTGGATATCCTCATCATTCCATTTTGGTTAGAAGGGATTCGTTCTTGAATCCAACAAACAAAACAAGTTAGTACTATAAACACATGAACGTAGACCATACTTACTAAGCAAATAAGCGTGTCTGCGATGCTTTTCAATTGTGTAACCACTCTTAATGTTCTTGTGAGATCAATTTCAATGACACTGATAATCATTTTTAATTCTTCACGAATCTCTCAAGAATGTTTTACTTGCTTGCAAGACACTATCGGGAAGCATTTAAAACATCATGAACTTATCCATACTCTCTGAGAATAACTACCTATCAATACGAAATATAGCATCGCAGCTTAATATAGGCAATAATGGTAACTAGGACAATTTTATGCATCATTTGTATGATATACAAACTAGCATAATAAGATCCTAAAAAATGTCACAGATCAGATGTAGCTATTTAGTACCACTGCAACTGTATAAAAAAAAAAACCGTCCTACTTGTAAACTAAAGGTAACACATTACACAATAATTCACAGTTTTTTAGGCAGACAATATGGCATGTTAAGAAAACATCCTCATGTCGAAACAAGTCAGAATTGCTAAATTGAAACAGAAGAAGTCACCAGTTAAGCAGTCCAACACATATAAAACCATTCGAGCTTGAACACCAACAACTAAGGAAATGATTCCTACGGTCGATTTGCCCAAATGGAGGCTAATCACAATTTTAGAAATTGGTATTTCTTAGTCATGCGTATAACCGAAAGAATGGAATCAGAATGAGAAATAGTTTAAAGGCATACCTCTTTGAAGGATACCCCTATACTTATTTTACCTTGATCCCTAGACGCAAAAAGTTCCTTTGATGAAACTCATGGAGCCATAATCATAGTAGTTGCATGACTCATGATCATAAGTTATTGTAACCAATAGAAATTGCATGTGTAACTGATATGAGAACTAATTAATGATAATAGAGACAATTTCTTAGAAATACTTCCTAAGGATTAGTGAACTACAAGCTTATGCAGTTTTAAACCAAAATATGTATCCAATAAAGCAATGCACACGTTTAAATTCACAAACACAAGAGTTAGTAAAATCTTTAGCATTAATGGTAACCAATAGAAGAAGAATCAATGTAAAAGTAAAAGCATACCATTTTAAAGCATGCGAAAAGACCTTATACTATGTGTTACACTTTGATTCCCAGGCAGAAGAGTCTCATGAGTCCCTCGTGGAACTGCAATCAACATTGCTATGCGTCGTAGAAACACCAATCCCACTTGTGGAATCCCTACAAAACAACCAGAAGAGTGTTGCTCGGAGGTATACCGACAAATGAATTAGTGAGAAAGAAAATCTGTAACCAAATTTTCAGCAAGACATATGAAGTACAAGAGTAAACTTCACACGCATATCAAACTGCCAAACACGTCCTCGAACTAAGCAAAGAAACTACTTTGGAACCTGGATGGAACAAGGAGCATGCCCACCCGTGTCGGTGGGCACACCTTCTTGTAAATGAGCTGAAATCCGATAGGGTTCTAAGAACTTCTCCATTTGGAATTCCAAGGCCAAGTAATGAGAAACAACAATGGCACCAAATCTCTCTAGAGGGGTCAATTTGCACATAGTTGTAGCTTTATACTCCATTGTAGGGATCTCATAGAAATGAGAACCCTAGTAAGTCACAAAGAATCATAGGCAACCATAGCACCAAATGTCCCTGGTGGGGTCAATTTGCTCACGGCTAATTGATTCTCAAAGTAACATAAAATTTCCTGCTAAGAACAAGTGAAAGTGAGTAGAGTAACCTCACTCCCTTGTCCCCCTAGTAAATGCCCTCCTAACAACTACACACAAACCAGTGTATCACTCTTAGGGTTGGTAGCCCTTGTATGCTGTATCACTCAGCCTTTTACCTCGATCCTGTATACTTAGGGCCTGTTCTTTTTTTTGGGTTTGAGACTTGTTTTGAAAAAAAGTTTTGGAAAATAATTTTATAATGTAAAAAGTGTATTGAAAATGTAAAAAGGTATCATTGAATAGGAAAAAGTTGTATTAGAAATGATGAAAACTGATTAAAATATATTAAAGTTACTGTTGAAATTAAATTTTAAACTAAAACCAAAACTTTAAGAACAGGCCCTTAATTAGGTTCACAAATTACTTTGGCAAAGGCAACAAGCAAATGGTTAATCACACAAGCACAACAACTATATAGGAAAGTAGCAAAAAAAATTTCGAAATAGACACTTGTTTCTATTTTGTAAAAATACCCTTTTGAAAAGAAGATTTGTAGTATAGCTCAAATATGAAGTGCACACAAAGGAACTTTCGGGGAAAAGCCCTCAAAGTTCAAGAAATTAATGTAATGTGCATGATGACAAGATTCAAGCTATATGTTCAGAGTAAACGTACAAGGTAGCACGAAAAGTCTCAGAATAGGCTTTAGAAGCAGAGCAATTCAAATGATGAAACAAGAATAATTAGCAGAGTTGAAACAAATTAGGAAGTACTTAAACTACCCAAGAAGTAATCACCATTCCCATAGGTAATCGAGAAACCAATCCCCACTTAATTAATCACATTTGCGAAATAACAACCAATAATGGAAAAATTCCCCATATTTCAAGTGTAGTATTATGGGGGGTAGTGTCGGCAATCAAACACTATCAACTTTGCAAGTACACTGAAAGAGAAGAAGATTTCCAATGAAGAAAAGATTTCTTATCAGTTTTCGAGTGTAGTGTTGTGGGAAGTAGTGTCGGCATTCAAACACTATCAAATTTGTAAGTACACCTTTAAACCTTGGAGAAACAATTCTTAAAATAAATTTTGGCCACAATAGACACAAGCATGCGAAATATCCCTTAGAGCATTTTTAAAAAATTTTGACAGCACCACGATACAATTTCAAGAATCCAATATATTTTCAAAAATTCAAAGCTATATTATCAACCATATGCATACCAATCACAATTGTAAACAAAGGTGAGCTGCTTAACATCAGCCGCAAAACTCATCAAAATTATGCAAACTAGGGAGAAGAAAATCGCAAAACAGCCACAAATTCACAACAATAGGGGTCACTTAACGCCAATTGTCACAAAAAAGAAAGGCTGGATTTGAAGTGTCAAACATTAAGTGCCAAAACCCAAAAACCCTAGAAAAAAAAAAAAAAACCAAGATTAGGATTTTTTCACAAAATTCTTTCTTTTCAGTTGCCTTTTTCTTTTTTAGATATTTAATTTTAGTTTTTAAAGAAACAGTACTAAAATCAAAATTAATTAATTGAGAAAAAATATTTCTCAAAAAGGAGTCTTCTAATTCCAAGAATTTCAAGACAAAGCAAGATTAACAAGGATTAGAAAACACCTGATGATTTGGCTGAGTTACTTCAACCTCCTCTTGTCGAGCAAATAACCAAGGCTCTGATACCAATTGATGTGTATCCTTGATCTCGACTTGCGAAAACAAGAACTCAATGCGAAAAATTGCCAAGGAAAGTCTGATTGCAAAATGCAGCTCTTAAAACTCAAGAATCCTTACCCTGGATTTGGCATTTTACTAATTTAACAAGTTAAATTAAACACGTAATTCGAACCAAGTGATGAATTCTAGAGACAAAACAAAGTATGCATTAGATAGAGCAATTATCTAATAATCTATAGTTTCTGTACTTTAGCAATTAACAAGGATACAAATTATTTAAGCCAAAATAAAGAACAGTGAATTAATAAAGTATAAAACTTATCAATCAATTAATCACTAAAAAATAATAAAGTTATGCATCCCCTATTTATAGGTATCGGGTGAGAAATTACAAGGAAACAAAAACAAGGAAAATACCAAAAGTGGAAATCAATCAAGAGATTGATTTCTTGCCAAAAACTTCAAGGAACTAAGTAATTGGTAATGAAGAATTTTGGCTGCCAAAAAGGGTAGGCATGACTGAATTTCACAAGGAAAAGAGAAGGAAAACTCGGCTGCCCTAAAAGTTTAAGGAATGGCAGAATATAAAGGAAGAAAAGAAAAGAGGAAACTTGACCAAGATATTAAGTAACCTTTATAAAAGTTGGAAACAAGGAGAAAAGAAGCACCTCTTATTTTTGAAAATAACAAAGAAGGAAACTATGAAGAGAATTCGGTAATATGCGCAATACCTTAATTTCTCTTAAACCCTAGAACCCTTTAAGTAAAACCCTACACTAATTTCTTGATGGTCTTCCTTCCTAGGCTTGTGGGCTGGCCAAATCTTAGTACAGTGGACTTGATGGAATTCGGCCCAATAGATGTTGCATGATGATGATGATGTAGGAAGCTTTTGGAATCTTCTGGAAACTCCCGAAATCATTTTAGAAACTCAAAAACATTTCATTTCCAAAATTCTTCAAGATTGTAAAATCCCCATTTCCTTAAGCTTAAAGTTTAGTAGTCACCATTTCTTCAATGATGGAGAGTGGAGTGACTCTTGTAACCTTCATTTCCTTTCAGTAACTTTAAGGACTTTAAGGGACAACCCTTTCTTCATTGTGGAGAGTTTGGAGATGCCTTTCCTTTAAGGATCTTTGAATAGTATTACTCTTCTATCTCTCCTGGCCTTTTTCTCAAGTGCTTTGCCTTTGTTTGACTTCATAGATTCTGACTCATACTCGGTGTTCTTTTAGCCTTGGATCATCATCACTTAAATTGCTTACAATGTTGAATCTTGGATTTTTGATGCATAGAAGTTGAAATATTAAGATTTTGAGTTTTCTTTAAGTTTTGATTCAAATCTTTAATTCTTAATGTTGCAAATGTGTTATGGAATGATAGAAATGTTGTAGGAATAATATAGGATTGATTTTGAAAATCAAAGAAAAATGAGTTTTGATGGAATCCCGAAGCTTGAAAATTTTGGAAAACTAAATCTGGGTATGACCATTTATAACCAATCAAAGAGCAGGTAAAACCAATTGATTTTGCTCAAGAAAATCGGCAACTATTGCTATTTGAGCGGGAAAAATCGCTCATCGAAGCTGAATTAATTTTTGACCGGTTATTACCGATCTGAGAGCGGGTAAAACCATTATGAAGTTCTAAAGAAATTTTCTAATCGGTTATTATCGATCAAACTACAGGTTAAATCGATCTGAAAGCTGAAAAAAGAGTTTCATCGGTTTTTGCCACTATTTTTGAGGGTAAAATCGATCCAAACATAAAAATATGAATTTTTACAAAATCAAACTAAAACCGTTACAACTTATTTTACACCTTTAAACCCTTTTATGAAATACTTGAGGATGATAATGAATGAACCTAAATATATGAATTTTTACAAAATCAAACTAAAACCATTACCTTATTTTACATCTTTAAACCCTTTTATGAAATACTTGATTATGATTAATGAAATCTCTAAAAATATACAGATTGAACACTAGAACTCTTAAAACTCTAGAATTATGAAATTTATCTATATTAAAGAATAAAGTCTAAACCTCGACACTTATGTACTGCAGATTGATTCAAATACTAATGAGCTAGCATCCACGGACTAAGGTGAGTTTCTCACTGAAAATTGATACCATTTTAACGCAGTTAATAATTGAATCTGAATTGGAGTCCTTGTGGTGGCATATTTTACAAAACTTTTAAAATCATGTGTGAAATGTTTTGAGATTTGAAATGTTCATTTGTGTTTATATATCTGATTGGATGCATATATGCTTGTGAATATATCCGTGTGCTTTCTTTGTATATTAGAACTCTTGATTTTGTATATATGAGTTTGGATAGATTACATGGTACATATTACTAGGGTGTGGTTTGATCGATGAGATAATTCACATTAGTAGCATTGAAATGATTAACTAGGGTACGGTTTGATCGATGAGATCATTCACGTTACTAGCATTGAAATGATTAACTAGGGTACGGTTTGATAAATTCGATCATTCACATTACTAGCATTGAAATGATTAACTAGGGTACGGTTTGATCGATAAAATCATTCATATTGCTAGTATTGAAATGATTAGATATGGCGAGATTACTGATACGAATGAAGGAATGAATTATTGAATGAATGAACATGAAATGAACAGAATGAGTATGACGCGAATGAACACCGAGGTGAATTGGTCAATTTGTTTATCGATCATATGGAACTTTGACGGCTGTCTTTTATCCTCGTTTTGCATGTCTTTAAATATTGCATTTGTGTCATAAATGCTATATGTTATGATTGCCTGAATTGTATGCATGGGTAGTTATGCAACTCAGTAAATGTTTGCGAAAAATGGTGTGATCTCATTTGGTATGGGTTCATTACATTTTCTAATTTTGTTTTCTGTTTTCAAATATAATTGCTACAGATCCGTAGTACGTGGATGACTTGGCTCACTATCAGTAGTAGGTCTAGGAACAACATGAAACACCATAAGAGCTAATCAGAAGATGAGCGCATGAATGTTTTGTTTCAATATGTATTTTGTAAAATTTTTATAGCAAGGTTGTAAAAGAATATTAGAATTATTGTAATAAAGTATGGTTGGTTTGTTCTGAACGACAATGAGCCCTGATTTGAGTCAGACAGACATCCGGTTGAGCCAGTCCCTTGTATGTGGGATGGGTGAGACTGGAGTGTCACATATAGGCTTCTAAAATGTCTTTAAATGACTCTTAATAATTTAGGAAATTTGACCAATATTATCTAATACTTTTAAGTTGCCAAACATATATATCAACAAGATAAATATTGATGACAACTCTGGAATTTTAATTCTCCATATGACTGAATGCATGCATCAAGTTGTGCTTTGGACTTGCATCTTCAATTCCCATGCATGAATAACCTTTTTAATTAATGAAATTGATTGCATCCTTTCTTGAATGGTTGGCCCAATGGCACATCTGCAAAAGCTTATAGAATTTTGAATTTGATCAATGATGAGAACCGACCTAGGCACACTGTGACACCCCAATCCAACCTCCCTCTTTGGGCGGGAGATCCGATCGGACTCACTAACAATATACAGAGCAATCGCTAATGAGATAATACATTCATTTATTAATGTGAGTTACAAACTTTCAAGCTAAATGAGATTTCTAAAATATACAAACACTAAATCATAATATATCAATACCTCAAATGCTAAAACTAGGTTCTCTGGCAATAGTACAACACTAATGTTTCAAAACTAAGCAAAAAGACTATTCATCAACACCATATTATTAAGTCAAGGCACTTTAGTAGCAATTACTCTCAAGATCTATAATATGTAAAACATCTAAGGGGTGAGCTTTATAACTGAGTAAGGTCACACTATTAAAAATATTACCAAGTAAACAATTACTAGTACATGATATGTATTTTCTAATCAAACAAGGGGGAACACGTAAGGGATAGAGAGCACGTAATCAGTAAGGTATAACGAGGATCTATGTGACACTTCAGGAAACACTACTGATTATACTTTACTTGTATTGAAATTCTTTGTATAGCGACAGAAAACACGGTGTCAGCCTTTTCGTCAACCACACCTATGGAAATTGGAGCCCAAACACGGTACATAGTCCAAGAGACAAGGTGGCATACCTCGAGATAATACCGAACATGACCTCTTCAGTCATTTAATCAAACATTCAACCCCAATGTTGACATGCTCGATTTCAACGAACTAAAAATGCTTTGGGGAACCATAATGGACAAGCATGTAACACGGAACATGGTGCGCAAACACACGGTGCACGGGACACGAAAACTTAACACTAAACATGAATATAACACTGAACATGCAACACTTCATACTTGACACTTAAGTCATGAGTACATGACAAATTTTATTCATACGATAAACTTTAAACATGTATTTCACAACATGGTCACTTTGAATAACTATGACACATAAGCATTATCGGTAGTAAACCATGCTAATTCGTTTAGTTACTTGTTTAAAACATTTAACCATTTTAGTGAGAACACTCACCTTGTATCACGAGTATTTTGTGAGCAAATTTGCATTACATAAATATTATACTTTAGACTTTATCCTTGAATCGAGATTAATATTGAGATTCAAGGGTTCTACATGTTTTTGTCTTTTAATCCTTGTGTTTCTAGTTGTTCAATGAGTTATATGTAATTATTAGTTAAAGTGTTTAAAGTTATAAAATAAGTAGTAAGGATTTTAACTTGAATTTTCAAAAATTCATGTTTTCATGGGAGATTGGCTGTATCCGCTCAAATACAGCCCATAAGCATTGAAAACCCTGTTTCAGATTTGAACGGCGGTTTTTCCTATAATCAAAGCGGTAATAATCGCACTTCTAAACTTTTCAGCTTTGAAGATCGGTTATAATCTGTCTTTCATCAGTTATAACATAACCCAATTTTCTTCATCCTTTAGTAATGAAGATCAGTTATGATGTGAGCAGTTAGAAAGAACTCACAGGGGCGGAGGACTTGAAGCCAAGGAAAGTCGAACAATGAAGGTTTACAATACTCTCTTGACACTTGAAAAACACTAGATTAATTTAAGCAAGATCTAGTCTACTTTGGCCTTAAACTAATTAGATTTTAAGAGGTGAATCAATAGAAATTTAGGTGGAGCATTACCTAAACTCTTCTAAAATTCGGAACTTGTTTTAAATAGGCATGAAAAATTACACAAGCTCAATCTAGCAAATAATATGCGAAAAAAGGAGAATAAAAAGGAATAAACGTCTCAATTTAACTATCAAATTATTTTCCCTGAGCTTGGAACTCGAACCCCCTATTTATAGGTGATGGATCGAATTCTTGAAGCACAAGAAATAGAAAAGGAAACAAACTAGAATTAGAAACTAACTAGAGTTAGTTTCCTTTTACAAACCCAAAACAAAAGAAGCATGATTCAGTTGAGGGGCAATTTCGGTTGTAATAGTTAGTTAGTTACTCGAACTGTCCCTTGAAAAATAAAAAGAAAGCTTGAATTTGTTAACTTTTAAGTAAATCCAAATTCAAGTTGTAAAAGAAACAAGAAGTAGAAATTAAAAAGGAAACTACTAAATTAAGTCAAGTTGTAAACAGTTTAGATAACTTGACTTAATCCAAATTACAATTAGAAAAGGAAAAGGTAACATGCAAAACCAAATCCTTCTCCGATTCTAGGAAGCTGCGAAAATTGCAAATGGACACTGCGATTTGGGTTACTGAGTCGCGCGCAGATCCATGGGAACGCTGGCTGCGATTGTGGGCTGCGATCGCGGGTTTGAGTCTGCGATCGTGGGCTTGAGTCGCGACCTGCTTGCTGAACTTTGGTTGGGTCGACTTGTGAAGCTTGGATGCTGAATGGGCCGGCCCAATGTTGACGGAGCATGAGTTAGTGAATTGTAGTAAGTCCATGAAGCTAGTGGGCTTCACGAAATAGGCTTCCATTTAGGGTGAGGAGTCAATGGTTGCTCCTCTTCATTTACTGAGAAGATAGTAATCATTTTATCCTTCCTGAATCTTGGATTAAGGGCCTAGTCTTCTTTAATTTTGCGGGCTTAAGCGAGGTTTGAAACGACGAGGTTCCGTAGGGCCTCGCCTACTGTCTTTTGACGCTGCCTAGTCATAGGCCCAATGATGTCAACTAAAGGATTCCTTTGATAAGGACTTATCCTTTAGAAATGTTGGGCCGCGATGTAACACTTGTAGCCCATCCTCTTTATCCCCTTGCTAGCTTGTCTATGTGTGCTTCGGATGTCCTCATCAAGTTATAACCTATCCTAGATTGGTAATTGCCGATTTTATTGAGCCAAGAAAATCGATTGTTCCTTCTATATGATTGGTTATATCCGGTCTTGCCCACATCCATTTTTTCCAAAACTTCTAGTTTCAGGTTTCAATTAAAACAACTTTAAAACACGTTTTTCTTTGGTTTCTTTTGTTCAAAATTAATCCTATAACATTTATACAATATTTTCTAACAGTTCATAACATCTGTACAACATTCAAAATTAAAGATTCAAATCAAAATCTCAAGAAAACTAAAAATTCTATAATTTCAACTTATATGCATCATAAATTTGAATTCTAATGTTATTGTAAGTAATTTAAACTCACTGTTGTGTTCCTGAAGTTGCTAAGATATTTTCCAACGGATTGGAATCAAAATTCAAGCTCCAAATCTCTTTTTTCTGTTTTTCTTTCTTTTCTCCCCTTCTCTTTTCTCTCTACTTCCACCTAGTTGTTTCTTCTTTGTTCCATGAAAATGATCGGTCTTGATACATTTTAGGATGTCTTTGGACTTTCTTAGGCGGTTTAAATGTAGGCTATAGACCCTCAGGGTTGTAGCCCGCATTTGGAACTTGGAGAATATATATATATATATATATATTATATATAAAAAATTTTTTCATCTCCAGGTAACGATCGATTTTAGCCACTCAAAGTCAAGCAACAACCGCTCTAACTTTGGTCAATCCTATCAAACTCTGGCAATAACCGCCCTATCAACGGTTATAACCCGCTCCTCAAAGGCGGTGAGATATTTTCTTCACAAATTGAAGGCGTCAGGCAATTGTCGATCTTTGGCTGTTTTCCTATTTTTCACTTATTTTCTAATTTTCTTATTTTTATTCCGTAAATTTCAAAATTAAACTAATATATCTATTTCAATATACCTTCAAATATAATCTTACACTTAAATTAACATCATAACTTTAAATTAAAATTCAAACACCATGATTTAAAAATTAAACTTTCATAATCAAGTTCTTTAGAATAACATACAAATTTATAATTATACATAAGTGAGTTTGAAAAGATAATTTTTATAAAAATTTGAATTATACAGACCCGTCAAACGGGACACTATGACGAGTTGGTTTAAATTGTGAAATTTAAAACATGAAGTTGCCAAAGGTCCTGTTGACGGTCATGCATGCACAAACGTGGAGATTGAGTTGTGTAATTAAAATCATTTAGAATTTGATAAATGAGGTGAAGCCATTCACGAAAATGTTAGGAGCTGAATTGCTTACATGTAATTAAATGTGAAGAAAGTTAAAATGTCTCTCTAAATGGATAATTAATTTAATAACTGACGTGGAATTCCACTTACGCGCATTAATCCTAGACCGAATCGGCCACTTGGAAGCTCCCAAATAAATAATATTTTAGCTCCCAATATAAATTTGAATACGGAATTGTTAATTGAAGGACACATTTTACTAAATAAAGGACACTTTTAAAAAAATTTAGACTTGAAATTACTTTTTTGCCCATCCACTTTCTACTTCTTTCTGTAGTAAAATTGGAGATTTTACTGCAGATTTGAATCCCTCCATCGCTCCATTCCATCTCTAGCGGCGGTTCCATCTCCATTCCGATAGGTTAGTCGTTTTTTTGGTTTTTACGAGAAAACTTGAAATTGCAATGATTTTTAGCTTTTTTGGTCCTTGTAAAATGTATCGGTAATCTATTTATCAATGTTTTTGGATGTTTCATGGGTTTTCCGGCTGGTTTGTGCAAATTTTGTGTCAAATTAGGTATTAGTTCGCCTGAAAAAAGGTTTTCCGGCGAACTGTGAAGAAATTAGCTTGGACCAAGCGATTTGACATGGAAGAATCGCCTCCTTCTGGCGATTCTTTTAGGAAGAATCGCTTCCCCTAGGGTAGAAAACAACTTTAGAAAAGAATCGCCCATCCGAGCGATTCTATCAGTTTAAATTGCCCGAGGGAGGCGATTTAAACTGAGAGAATCGCCCCATACAGGCGAATTAACGGGAAAGAATCGCCCCGTCCGGGCAAATAACATGAAAGAATCGCTATGACCGGGCTAATTAACAGGAAAGAATTGCTACAGGATGCCAATGTATTCCTATTTAATCGCTCCGGGAAGGCGATTGCTCCATATAGAATCGCCTACGACAGGCGATTTTCACGGATATGATCGCCTCTAAGTGGCGATTTTATGAGATAAAATCGCCTAGCCCAGGCGATCTTATCGGTTTAGATCACCTCTCCCAGGCGATTCTATGTGCAGTGAAGAAAATGATAGGTAAAAATGTTTATGAGGGTAGAAATGGATAAGGATATTATTGTCTTTTCACCACTTAAAATTTTAAAAAGTATCCTGTGTTTAGTAAAAACTGTCCTGCAATTAACATTCCCCTTTGAATAATGAACAAAATTAGGTTGACTCTGGTTCTTTTCAGGTCCTTCTTAACTTCAGTTTAAAAAACACTGGTTTCTTAGGCTTTGCTCACTTTGATTTCCTTCCACGAATATATTTAATTTTTTTAAAATTCCTTTTGGTATTCTAACACCCTCATTTTCATTAAATTCTTTAAAATTTAAAATTTTCTTTAAATCTTTACTTGCACAATTTTAAAAAAATAACACAATCGTAACACATTTATATATCTCATATACAATTTCCCATAAAAAATTCTTTTTTCAAACCAAACAATTTCTAATTGGTAACAAAGAAAAGAAAACAAAACCTCATCTGATTTTGAGGGTACAATTGGACCGACTTTGTGACCGGTTCATGGGTGACCCTAGCCGGTTTGGGTTTAATAACATTTGTTTCAAGCTTCTTTCATTTGTCCAGTCCTTTCAGCTTTCCTTTATGTTGTACATTCAGCCTGAGCTGATACTTTCCCAAAGCTTGAATAACCAGTCATGCCGGGGCCGGGGCCTCACATGTTGTACACCCTCGGTACTGGTCAAGCTTTGATGAGCGTTTCGAATGGGCGCTTCAGCCCTCATCACTGCCTGGTGTACGCCATCAATGCTTTCTTCGGGCCCGACATCGGCTCTTTCGCCGAATGGTTGACTTCAGCCCTCGGGCTGGGCCATTCCGCTAGTTCTGCTATTGAGTCCTTGATTCACCACCCCTTTTACTACATCATCATTCTGGCCCTTCCCTTGTCCTCATTGTACAGCTGGGCCTCGAGAATTCTTCTCCACAAGCGGCTTCTTGATTCTATTTCTGGGGTTAGTGGATTTGAGTTTCCGCTTCCGAACTATGATCTTCATAAAACTGTAGTTTTTTCATGTGCGTTTGAATTGATTTTGAGAATTTGTTGCAACAGATATGGATGTTCTTCGACTTGTTATTGCTTTGTGTGTGAATGTTAAGAGAAGTTTTTGGGAGATTCCAAACTTATGAGGTACATGGACTGTTAGTACTTAGCCATTCAAAAGATTAGCAGTTTGGTGGACTACGTTGAAGCTTAAGTTTGATGAACTTATTCTCATGTTTAATTTAGAAGATTAGCAGTTTTGATGATTTTGATTTCGATGACACTCTTGAAAAGTTGTATATGTGTTCAACTTTGCACAATAGCGCAATTCCTCTATTCACATCAACTTTACCTTGTCATTCATACTGTAAAGGAATAAATTTATGACACATCAAGTTCTATGAACCCGGCTAAAAGGTAGTAAATTATGTATTAACTTGCGATTAGTTAGAGGAAGTAACAAAGATAGTGAGCAATGACTGGTGGCAGTCTTGTTTTGCTTGTGATTTGTGAAGAAAAGGTGTTTGCTTACTGCTTAGTAGAATGAGGGGCATTTAACTGAATTACTTTTAATCTATGCTAAAGTTTTGACAGCACATATTATACCTTCTAAATCATCTAGCTGGGTGCGTAATGTCACCCTGTTGGAAAGCACGAGAACAGAATGGTCATGTGTAGTGTCTTTGTAGAGCAAACTGTCATTGGTGATGGTAATGTGCTCTGGTTCTAATTTGAAAATAGAAAAAGATCAATTTATTTTTTGAAACTTCATCTTTAAGAGAAAACCAAACTTGTTTGCAAGGAAGAGGATGATTTAAGTATGAATAGCTAAAAATGCAATGCTTAACATCAACAATCAAAAAGGAAACAATGTAAAAGACTAGGTAATGTTACACAGCTACTTCAGACCTTCTCCCATGAGTCTGTTCTATAATTAGCAGAAAGAAATGACCAAGAAATCATTCGTTGATGCTATATGGCATCAGAGGACTCTTTTCCATTGAGTATATGCTTAAGTAGACTTATAGAGTTTCTTTGTTTCGTTACTCTCTGTATTCTATTTTGTACATTACTGCATCTATTTCCCTTGCTGCTGTCATGATGGTTGAAAAATAAGTTCTCCTTGTTTAATCCTTTGATAGCAGTTACTTTTTGCTTTAGTTAACCTTTTGAATGAATTTTGTTTTTCTGGCTTGTTTGACTTGCTTTTTCAGTGTGTAAGCAATAATTGTGTATGTCTAAGCAATATTTCTCTTCCGCTTCGACACCATCATGCTTTTAAGTATACTTCTAATTCTTATTCCTTCCTTAATTTTTCCTGTTGGTACAGGTGCCTCTTACCAGATGGCAGTGTTTCTTTTTGGTATCAGCAGGCTCTTTGTCACATTTTTTTCTGGATCACTTGTTTGAGGTAATGTTTATTGACTTGTATCTGTATTTTCCGGTGACGTTGTTGAGTGTTTCTAGCATGTTATGACTTTCTTGACTTGGAAACAAAATTGAGCTGATATGGGGATTGGCTTGCATACTTTTGGCGGCTCTTTTTTTTTTTTTTTTGGCTGGAACGGTAATAATTTTATAAAGAAAAAAGTAAATTTAGTACAAAAAAGTTAACGTGAACTATTACTGTCAGAACAGAAAGCTTCGTCTAACCACGATGGAAAAGAATCTTCCCAACATTGGGGATGATCAAAATAGACAAAGCAAATCTAGCCAAACATTGGCTTGATCTATTCCTGTTCTTATGGATAAATAAGAACTTAAAAACTGAACATTTAGATCTCAACAGAATGATGCCTTCAACTATGGTTGCTGCTTCTGAAACAGGTGGAATCTTTCCCTGTAACCAAGCTACCATATTCTTATCGTCACTCTGCACTTCTACCTGCTGGACTCCTTTTTGTTTTGCCACCAAAAGAGCAGTACGAGTAACCTCCATTTCTGCATTAAACCTGCTCATCATCACATTCTGTTTTGTGTCAGCTAATGCCAGAACAAGCATTCCCAGATGATCTCTTATAGTGAAACCAATGGCAGCTTTCTTCTATCTTCTTTTTAGCTCCGAAGCCACATTTACTCTGAAAAATCCTTGGGCAGGGCTTTCCCATACTATTTGAAGTAGTAGTCTTTCTATCATCTACGTTCTTGTGTATTCCTGCCTGAGCTGATTTGTACTCCTGCCATTCAAAACATGCCCGATTTACAATCTCCACTGGTTCAAGTCTTTGCTGTTGGAAGTGCCAGCTATTCCTTGGTTTCCATATATGTCACAACAAATACATCGTCAGCTCAGTCCTTTGTATAAAATTGACATTCATCTCAGCCATGCAAATTTTCTTATACCAGCTCTTGAAAGAATCTGTTAGATGATGCATCCCATCCCATTTAACAAGACAATTTTCCAAACAATAACAGATTCGGTACAATGAAAGAAGAGATGCTCAAGAGTTTCCATTCCTTGACCACATCTGCTACATATATCATCTATCTGCATCGCCCTGTTATTAAGATTACTGTTGACTAGAATCCATCCATGAAAACACCTCCATAGGAAGTGTTCTAATTTTGCTTTCACCTGTAGTTCCGCAATTTTTTCCACATCTTCCTCATTTCCTCTCTGTTATGGCTGGCTTCACCTCGTAGAGTGTCCTTTCCTTTCTTGTGTGGGCAAAGATATAAGCTGAGTTTACTGTAAAATTTCCATTCTTTTCGTGTCAACAGTTCAACTGATCCCTAGCTCCTTCCATACTTAATGGAACTTGTAAAATGTTTTCTGCCTCAATCCCGTCAAAAAGCTGTTTCGCCAAATCCTCTTTCCAACATTTTCTTATTTGGTCAATTAAATCCTTCATCATTTGTATCGAGCAATTAGGAGGTTTGGTACTCATAGGTTTGGAATAGAATGAACCTGGAATCCAGTTGTGCTCCCAAGCTTGTATTAAGCTCCCATCACCTACAATCCATTGCTTGCCCTGGTTAACTAATTCTCTTGCACTAAGCCAGCTTTTCCACAGCCAAGAATCGCGGTTCCTCTGCTGAATTTGGAAAAGGTCACTGTCAGGAAAATATCTCCCTTTCAACGCTCTTGACATCAACAAGTTGGGTTCTTTGATCACCCTCCAAGTCTGCCTAGCTAAGAGAGCCTCATTAAGAATTTCTAGCTTACTAAAACCCAAACCTCCGTTCTCTTTTGGTTCAGCAATTTTGTCCCAGCAAGCCCAATGAATCTTCCTTTTATCTCGTTTTTCACCCACCCAATACCTGGACATCTTTTTTTCAACTTGCCTGCAAACAAAAGTTGAGATTCTATAACAAGACGTAGAATAGATAGGCAATGCCATCACAACAGATTTCAGCAAAACTTCCTTTCCAGCACTGTTCAGAAAATTACTCTTCCAGCCAATGAATTTAAAGACTTGTGATTTTGATCTCCCGATGACAAGGGGCAGCCCCAAATATTTGGCTTTTGCCTGCAAAAAGATTCCTTCAAGTATTCTACAAGCTTGTTGTTTGACATGATTTGGGGTATTCTTGCTAAACATGACTGAGGACTTATCCCAGTTAACTTTCTGGGCCGAACAAAATTCAAATTGATCCAGTATTGCTTTGATGCAGCGAATCTGTTCCAAATTAGTTTGACAAAACAGTAAAGAGTCGTCAGCAAAGAGCAAATGGGTGATTTCAGGACCAATGGGACTTATTTTCATTCCTTTGAGCTCATTTCTCTTTACAGCACTTCTAACCAAGTAAGAGAAAGCTGCTGACCATATTTGAAACAAATATGGAGAAGGGGGTCTCCTTGTCTTAAGCCTCTTGTAGGCTTAATGAAGCCTTTTGTTTCCCCATTTATGTTAGAAGAGAAGGGGGTTGTTTGGATACATTTCATGACCCAGTACACAAACTGACGATCAAATCCCATTCTAATCATTAAATATCAAGAAATCTCCATTCTACTTTATCAAAGGGCCTGTTCTTTAACTTAGGTTTCAAACCAAGTTTGAAACTTAGTTTTGGGAAAATAATTTTATAATGTGAAAGTGTATTGAAAATATAAAGAGGTGTAGGTGAATAGTAAAAAGTTGTATTGGAAATGATGAAAACTTATTATAAAATTATTTTTCCAAAACTAAGTTTCAAACTTGGTTTGAAACTTAAGTTAAAGAACAGGCCTTCCTTTTCTTAGATTTTCAAGGTAATGAATATATTCATGTACAATGACTACATTATCTAGAATTCGTCTCCTGGGTATGAAAGCTGACTGGTTTTCACTAATGCAATGAGACAAAAGGGTTTTTAGTCTTTCAGCTAAAACTTTGGAAATGATTTTATATACCGTTACAGAGACTAATAGGCCTATATTGACATATTTTTTGTGGATTTTGGGTTTTAGGAATGAAAGAAATTAATGTATGATTTACAGAGGTACGAATATCACCAGAAAGGAAAAATTTTCTAACAGCAGAACCTATTTCACTATGTACAATTTGCCAAAAGGATTGAAAAAAGAGAGGAGACATACCATCCATTCCCAGGGATTTATTAGGATTCATTGAGAGGAGAGCATTTTTTATCTCTTAATCCTCCACTGGTTTGATGAGTGTTGCATTTGGTTCACTGTTTATGGTAGTTGGAATACCACTTAGTAATTCTTCCCAACCGAAGGAACCAGAAGATGTGAAGACTTTTTTGTAGAATTCTGAAATTTCCTCCACCATCTCTCCCTCACTTCCAAATCATCCCCCTTCCTCTTTTGCTAACTGTTCAATTCTATTAGTCTTTCTCCTCTGAACTGTACATGCATGGAAGAATTTGGTATTTTTGTCACCTTCTTTCACCCACTGATTCCTTACCTTTTGGTACAAGTACTGCTCCTCCTCCTTATATGCAGTATCTAGGAGGCCCTTCAACTCATTCCACCTCCCCCAGTCTCTCTGAGCTCCTAGTTCATTTATATTCTCCATTTCTGCCTTCAAGCTTAGGATTTTTACTGCTGAATTGGTGTTTTGGCTCTTGCTCCATTTTAGCAGCTCAACCCTACACTTCTATTTTTGCCATCACCTTATATATAGCTGAACCCTCCACATTCTCTTCCCACACTTTCTGACCACCTCTTCTATCCCTGGCTTTTGTAACCATCTTTTATCAAAGTAAATTCTTCTTTTTTTTTCTTCTGGTGCCCAGGATTAGAGTCTAGAACCAATAAACAATGATCTGAAGACTGCATTTCTACATGTTTAACTGCCACTTCAGGATTTTCTATCAACCACTGTGGTGTTCCAAAAAATCTATCAAGTCTCTCTTCAATAAAGCCTTCACTTTCCCTTTTGTTTGCCCAAGTCCATTGTCTTCCTGAAAATTTAACTTCTTCCATTTCCATGTTTTGGATAAAAGTATTGAACCTTTTGCAGCTTGCTTCACTCCTCATTCTCCCTCCCCTTTTTTCATCTCCATGTCTTATGTCATTAAAATCTCCTCCTAAAATCCATCTATTGCCCCATGAGCCTCTTTTGCTATGCAAAAAACTCCATTGTTCATTCCTCACCTTCTCATCAGTGCTGGCATGTATAAAGATTGTCCACAACTTGCCTTTGGTCTCTTTTGTTTCCCACTCCACTTCAAAACTGTATTGAGATTTTTCAATTTGATGAGCGGTCTCTTCCTCTCCCCAACTTAGCAGCAGTCCACCACCTTTTCCAACAGCCTCTTCCAAAACAAATCTATCCTTCAGCCCCAGATTCCTGCAAACTGTTTTCACAAAACCACTTTTCCTCTTTGTTTCACAGATGAAGAGTAATTCAGGTCTAAAGAGTCCTAATGACTCTTTTAGTCGTGAAACTGTAGAGGGACTCCCCAACCCTCTACAGTTACACGAAATAATTCTCATTTATCTAACTGGGACCACTAGGCTGGTTTCCACCACCTCAGATTGTATTTGGTCCACAGTTCCAGGTACTCCTCTTCTTCTTTTATTGTCTATCTTGGTCTTGTCTCCCAAGCTACCTTCTACATCCTGGATTATTTCCTCTCTTGCTCTCTTAGCCTCTCTCCCTCTTTCACCTTCAGAATCATCTTGTTCCCTTATCATTACTGCTGGCTTGTGCTCCCTGGCCCTTCGTTTCCATTGTCCCACTCTTCTTGATATTGAAGCAGAGATTACTTTCTGCAGCTTATAACCCTGTACATTAGTACAATCCTGAAGGGGTTTTCTTTCACAGCTTTCTAGCCTTTGCTTAGCAACTTCCAAATCTCTCAGCTCCTTGTCTCCTGTGATTTTGGTTAGCTGCTGAAGTTCTATTGGATCAACCAGCATTTCTATGACCTGGTCTTCCTTTTCCTTGAACTTTTTAGATTCAATGCAGGCTTCATTGACTGCTGCTTTTTCGGAATTCGCTCTCGCAGGAGGAGTTTCTATTTCCTGAACCAAATCAACTGTATTACTAGTGCTTGCACTCCCTTCTTCTCTTCCTTTTGAATTGATTGTGCTCTGAACAACCAATTTTTGCTCAAGTTCCTTCAGCTTTACTTCATACCTCCCCAAACTTCTGTTCCTCTCATCCACTTTGAAGACTAATGGTTGCTCCTCAGTGATTTTCACTTGTTCATCCTTTGTCACTCTGTCCCATTCTGTTCCAGCTTCTTTTTCTTTCACGCTTATTAGCTCTCGTACATCAAACCCACTTTTTCCAGCCCTCAACCAGTTCCCATATTGACCCTCCTTCAAACTAGTATCCATCATATATTTTTTCCTTACAGCACAATTTTTCTCATTATGACTCAAACATCCACACAAAAAAAAAAAAACAAAAGATGGGCAGCTGTTCATACTTAAATTCAATCCACACTTCTTTCCCTTTTGATTTTAGTCTTGACCCCCTTTGCAGGGGTTTTGTTACATCCAGCTCAACGAAAATTGAAAACATCCAAAGTTTTCCCAGTAAGGTTACCGATTTTTAGCCCAGTCTTACGAGACAACCAATTGTGAGGGATATTCCATACCTGGACCCAAAAGGGAGAGACTGAAATCTCCGCTCTTGCAATCCACTTCGTCACGCCATTTCTTAAGAACAAGCCCTTGATTTTCAGAAAACCAAGGCCTACTTTGCATTACCAGCTCACCATCATGTTCTTTTGAAAACACGAACTGAAAAATATTCTTTGACAACATGACTACTTTGCACAACCCTCTTTGTTTCCACAACTTCATCATTACATTCCTTGCTCCTGCAAGATTTCCTCCTTTTTCCCCAACTATTTTACCCACCAAGCTTCTATTTCCTTCCTGAACTCCTATTTTTATATCCTCATCCTCTAGCTCCGCTCCTTGACTTTCCTCTGTAGCTAGAGAGAAAACTTTCAGTCTCTCCAGTAATTCTGGTTGATATTTGGACTACCACAAACAGATCTCTAATGCAGCACACCCTCAAGCACTGTTTGATCAAGGGCTGCAGGGGACAGAGAACTAAAAATTGAGTACTAAAATATGAGAAAACAAAGATTATTCAGAACCTTAAACCTAAGATGATAAGAATATTACTACTATCAGAACAGCTGAATATCTTCTATGGAGCTTTCATGTAATATTGATGACATACAAAGATCCATTGCTACTAGGAAGTTCTTTTGAATTCTACATTTTAGATTCACAGATCCAAAGATGAAATGTTGAAAATTTTGAATTTTTTTGATAAACAACACCACTGTAGGAGACAAGAAAACTCCCGCTTAACAGGAGAGAGACAACTCTCATACCCGAGAGACCTGACTTTTGGGTCACTATAGCATGAAAGAAAGGGGGTTATCGGGTATGATTTATGGCTTAGATTAGTGGAGTGATTAAAACTTGAGGTTAGGTTTAATGATGATCGGGCTGTCTCAAGTTTCTCAAATGGTAATGACTGCACATTTAGAATATCACTGGACTAGTATCGACTCTACTGGCATAAGCCGCAAGGGTGCTATAAAGGTACCTGTTCAAGAAAAAAATTGATACTTAATTTTTACTTTGATTATATGCCATCTTTGTTGCGTTGATGTGCATTTATGCTGTGTAATATAGTGGAAGTTGTTTTATCATCTGTGTTATCAGTTATGATCATTGAGGTTGTTCCTTGAGAAAACCTTCAGAGTGGATTGCTTGCATATTCATTCCTCTTTTAGGGCAGACATATCTTTTACCATTATTGTATGCATAAGATTTTGTTAGGGTTCCACCCTTGTGTTCTCTTAGGATTGTGATGTGAACCCAACAGGTATATACACCCAAGAGCCTACAAAAAAGTTAACATTAACCATGAACTATCCAAACAAAGATGTTGAACTGGAGGAAGACCTCAACCTAGGCCTTAAAGAAGCTAGAACACTAAATATAAAGATTTTGGACCCATTATTTCCTAGGGAAGAAGTTCAGTGTAAATCAATGGGTGAATGATGCATCAATTTAGATAGTCCAAGTTTAGATTGATGAGTCAAAAAGAACGGCACAAGACCAAGTCCTGATAAGCTCAAAGAGTTCTCAAATTCCATCTTTCTATTCTATGTTGTTTAACTTTTCAAGGGATGCCATGAATTCTTTGTGTAGCTGTTTCCTTTTCTTGGGCACTGTATCATTGAGTTTCAAGTGTAAGAAAAAAAAAAAAAGAAATATTCTGGGCATTTGGCTATGTATTTTGCATTCTAACAACTAGGAAAAATTGCACTTTTGGTCCCATTTATTTGGACTCACGACATTTTTGTCCTTTTTCTTTGATGGTTGGCACTATTCTTTCTCCAAATATGAATTTGAAAAGTCTTCATCAATTAATGCACCTCATTCTTTTGGAGTTTTTGTTGAACATCTTATGTACATGTTTTAGACTAAAAACAATATGTCATCGTATACCTCAAGTTGTAACTAATGCTAGCTAGGCCAAGAACAATAATCTGAATTTTTACAGCCTATAACGACAAACTAAGCTCTTTCCTAAATCAAGAAGCACTTGAGCAATTACAAGTTGGGAACTTGATAGCCAATAGCATCAGTAAGCAGAGTTAAAAGTTTACTTAGATAACAATAATCTAAATCAAATATTTCTAATTCTACAAGCTTTTCCACAATTATTTCCCGTCAATCAAATCACTTATCTTTAGACCCACTTTTGTTTCTAATTTTCACACAACCTCTCTCTTCTTTGATTCCATTGCTCAATAGTATCACCATAACAGAGAAAAGGAGAGTGGGCAATGGCATCTCCACCAATGCTCTTCACACAATCTCATCCTCTCATTGCTACCACATGTGTTTGTTCCTTTATC
Source organism: Leptodermis oblonga (assembly GCA_016801395.1). Classification (NCBI taxonomy): domain Eukaryota; kingdom Viridiplantae; phylum Streptophyta; class Magnoliopsida; order Gentianales; family Rubiaceae; genus Leptodermis; species Leptodermis oblonga. Next base: position 24,504 of record VMRK01000415.1, read on the forward strand.
ACAACTCCTCTTGGTCTCGTTCTGTCAAGGATTCTCCCAATGCTAACCTTGGTCCAAACTATTTGGTTGCTTGGCTTTCACTTTCCTAGATAGATTGAGGCTACCTCTTCATCCAGAAAAACTTCTCTTATCCTCCTTAATTTAGGAGTAGAGGAGTTTATTACGATGGTAGGTTATTTTTTCTTTTGTTAAGCATTAGATTTCAAAATCATAACTCCACCCAAGCTTCTGTATTTATTTATTTATTTTTCTCAAAAAATGCCCAAATGTAGATTGACCTGTCTATTGGTCAATAAAACTCGCCTATTGCTTGTAATATGGACCAAAACTGTTTAAAGATGGTATTTTAGCTCATTTTAAGGGGACATTTTTGTAAAAGAATTTTAGATGTAAAGAGTGTATTGGAAATTATGAGAAATTATTACAAAATATAAAATGTATGGTAGAAAACAAAAACCAGATTCAAAACATGAGCTAACGTACATGGCCTGAATATATGAACGGTAGAATTGCCAATCTCAAAATAAAAATAGGACCAAATTGCAATTTTCCTAACCATTAATATATAATCCAATAGTGTTATCTTGCTCGGCTCAAAGAAAGGAGTAGAGGACTCCCTGAATATGGAAAATCACATATGTTGGAGATTAATAACAATTTTTTAATTAGAGAAGTGAAATCAATTACTAGCATATATGATATACTTCATTTGCAGACTTAAAATGAAAGATTGTCAGAATGAGATTATAGAATCAAGTCTTTTAGCTATGATGTGCTACTTATTTTTAGAAAGGTAGTCCACTTATGTTGAAATTTATTTCTTTTTTCTCTCTTTTCAATATTTTCAATTGTTCTTTGTATGCTTCTTATCCTCAATGCTTTGCTCGTTGTTAGTTGCTTTTAATAACGTTACCTGGGGAATACATCCTACTAGAAATGCATATTGTTAGGCGTTAAATTACAAATCAGTCCTTGTAATTTTTAGAAATTACAAATACCTCCTTTGAGGTTGGTCATAATTACAAATGAATATCTGTTGCTTATGGTTGAGTATGGACACAAACTTTCACAAGTAAGTTTAGGATCAGATCGGTATTAGTTCAACTCGAGCTTATTTATTTAATAAGTTCAGGATTGGATTAGACTCGATATCACCTTTACTGTTAGTAAAAAAATAAAAACAAACCAAAATAAATTTTGAATGGTTCAGGGAGATTGTAATTTCAGAAATCACAAGGGATTGATTCATAGTCTGACCATATATCGCGGAAGGTAAATGCAATTCGCCCTTTATTGTTAGATATGATCCAAAATACATTGCAACAAAATGTTTGGTTGAACTCTGAACAGTGGAAAAATCCTTCTAATTGTTTTTTGTTTTGTTTTGCTTCTTTTTTCCTTTTTGGTTGAAAAAATTCTTCTAGATACTGTGACTGTGACAGGGAATTTATGATCAATATAACTTTTGTTTCAAATGAAGGTCTTTCCCCGGTTGATGGAATCGAATAACTTGGATATATTTTTGCACTAACTTCAAAAGTACATTTTAAGAATTGAGGATCAAAAATCATGAAATATGAGGAACTAGTTTAGTAATTCACTGTTCTAAAATTGTTATGAAATAAAATAATGGGGACTAAATTTAACATATTAAAAGATATTAGTAACGGATTATTGGCTAAATATTCAATGATTGAATAGTTTTGTTTCGGGATTGTAACATCTTATTATTTTGTTTTTCATTCTTCACGCGCATTTGTTTATGAATCTGTCGGCAGTATGTTAGAAAGTTTTTTTTTTCCATCTTTTTTTGAGAATTATATCGTTTGAAAAGTTGAAGTGTCCCATTACCAATATGCTTGGCTCCTTTCTTTCTTTCTTTCTTATATTCTCAATTTTTTCTCCATTATTGTGCACAGGAAAATGGGCATTCTTCTATGTACACTTGGATACTGAGCACTGGTTGGTGGAAAAGTAGAGCACCAATTACCCCTGATGCAGTTGTTGTGGTTAGCTTCCTCTGTATTTCCTTGATTGGAGGCTTTATCTATATCAACAGGTGCGCCTCCGACCTAAACTGAAATTATTATTATTTTTCGCTCATTTAGGTTTGATTACATTCCGGAAATGATTATTCATTTACATGTAGGAATTCAGTTCTACAAATTTAAAACAACTTTTATTATCTTTTACTTTTTTAAAAATGAGTTTTATTTTTGGTCTCTAAACTCTCCATCACACTTGCGTCATTGGTGCACTAATTTATCATAGATAAAATTGGATAAAACTGCCCTGAACATATGCCGTTTCCATGGTTCTTTTTTAGGCACCCAGATTCCTTGTATTCGGGTACCAATGTGCCATTTCATAGGAGTAAACAAATTTGACCCTATTTTTTCCCCTCATGTGATACATAAGGTGGGTACTCTTTCATAAGAGTAAACAAATTTGACCCTATATTTTCACCTCATCACTTCATGTGATTCATAAGGTACTCAGATATAGAAGATTTCAACTCTATAAATTTGTATTTGTTAGTACGATGTCAGCCATGTAGCTCATGTGTCTAATATGATAGGATGTAGCAATTGTATGATGTGGCATAATGGTAGAGTATCTAACAAAAAATCCGTTTTTCTATAATATACTTATTTCGTTCCGTTAATAAGATATTCCATTCTTGTCTATGCACAAACTAGGAAATCATCATTTAGCTTCTAATTTTTATCGGTTTGTTGTCCGCTAAATAATCTTTCAATCATAAGAGTATGTTTCTTATAAAACAGTAATACAAACTAGACTTTTTTGTGAGACGGATGAAATAGTATATCTATACCTTCTATAGATTAGTACACAAATGACACACGTGTGAGGTGTATATAGAATTCTTGACAAAAAGTAGTTTAGGTACCGAAAAAGATAGAAATATTTATTTTCGTGAAAATTTCTTTTGCAGAGTTGCTTCTTCGAAATCGCTAAGGAATAGGTATTACCTGTCGGCAAGACTAATCTTGGTAATTGCGATGTGTTATGCTTTATGGTGCGGTAGCCAGATATACTTGGTCAACCCACGTCGTCCGGCTGTTGGTGAAGAGGCTGATCTTGGAGTCATTGTGTTTCTCAGCTCTTACTTCTTCCTTCCCCATTACCTCTGCATTTTATCCATGAACTCCAATGATTCACTTGAACTCTCGGAACGACTTCCTTTGTGATTGATCGATTGTGATTAGGTTAGGTAGAGAGTGAGTTAAGATTTCATGTCTACAACTTGTGTATCAACATCCAACCAATGTTTTTGGAAGATGTTGCCTTATTTGGCTCTCGGCATCGTTTTAATGAGTGATGCACAGCTACATGCAGGGAAAAATTCAAGCTTGGTATACAGTAAGCACAAAAGATAAAAACTTTCTGTTTCTTTTGATGAGTTTTGAAAACTTGTTTTTAAACATGGTTGTCTGGTTCGGACCAAGCGTTGAACCGGATGACGTCATATATATATATGGGGCATACTATTTGCAGTGACGGTTTTACTATTTGCAGTAACATTTTTAGGTAAAATGTCTAAATTGCCCTTTAGGCTTAAAAAAAAATTTAAAAACTTTATATAGCACTGCGAAGAAGTGGGCTGAAGCACAAAATCAGCCATTTCTCCCAGTTCTCTTCTATGCTGTGTGAAGACTGGTGGAAGCACAAAATCAGCCAAATCGGATAAAAGTCTAGACAAACCGGATCGGCAAAGGTGAGTTATTAAAATTAATAATTGTTTCTTTCATGTTTTGTTCGTTGTTTTGATAAATTAGTGTATAATTTGTCTGGATTTGTTATGTTTTTGCCCGGATCTGCGATGAACCTGTCATTTTATGGCCGGATCTGTGATGAACCGGTCATTTTATGGCCGAATCTGTGAAATGTCCTCCGAGGAGACACCGGACTGGACCGGAAAAAGCGGCCAGAATACCGCAGGTCACCGGCGGTTTTTTGCCGGCAGTATTCTTGTAAGGAATACCGCCGGGCGGTATTCTGGCTGACTACCGCCGGAAACCGGCTGTAGTCAGCAGAACAAATACCGCATACGCGATATTTGTTCTGGGAAGACCGCCGGAGGCTGGCGGTCTTTTTTCCAAGAAGACCGCTGGAGGCTGGCGGTCTTTTTTCCAAAGAGACTGTCGGCCTCCGGCGGCCATTTTGGCAAATACTACCGCCGAAGGCCGGCGGTAGTATTTGTGGGACTACCGCCGACCGCCGGCGGTAGTTTTTTGGGAGAAGATCGCCGGTTTTTTTTCCAAAAAATTCCGCTTCTGCTGACTCTCCGGGGCTAGAATTTTTTGGAAAAAAAGACGCGGCTGGAGGTAGTCTCTCCGGGACTACCGCCGGCGGTATTTCTCCCAAAAAAGAAAACCGCCACCGCCACACTTCGGCGGTTATTATCCGACGGGCGGCGATTTTTCTTCCGCCGATTTTTCGCCGACAATATTTTTAATTTTTTAACCTTCAATTGTGTTGTTATTCCTAATATATTATCAATTATTTTTGTATTTATAATTGCATCTTCAATTGTATATTATCAATTATTTTTTTCGCCGAATTTTTGCCGACAATATTTTTAATTATCAATTGTGTTATTGTTCCTTAAATATTAATATGCATAAAAGTGGACTTTCTTTGGGCCTGGCCCAATCGACAAAGGAAATGATAAGCAGTAAGGGGAAAAAGATGCATAAAAGGTCCAAAACCAACATTAGGTCGGATAGTTTCTTAAAACCGAGTCAAGAACCAGCTTAGATCGGATTCAGCGGCGTAGGTCGGGTTTTCTAGTTCCCCTCACTTATATCATAATGATCGCCATAACCGAGCCAGGGCAGTTTGGTCGGAATGAGTCATAACCCTGACACAGTAGGTAAAAATGATTATAAGATTTGGTATATATTTTGAATACATGCAGGGATTGCCCATAACTTTGATGGAAAAGAAGTCATAAAATCAGGCCATGATGACAGAAAACATGCACGTTACGGTAAAAAAAGAGGAGCATGTGAAAGTGCAAATCATGACAATTCAACGGGCAAAATCAAGTCTTGATATAAATGCT